>JARQOD010001006.1:82434-113596 GCA_033576555.1 Oophaga sylvatica | reverse complement strand
CCTGCCGATTGTTGCCAGATGTCCGGATTCTGCTGATCGGTGCCAGATGTCCGGAGTCCGATGCCTGTGTTCCAGTCCGTGTTCCTGTGATCCAATCCATGTTCCTGTCCGTGTTCCTGACTCTCTGAGACCCAATCCGTGTTCCTGATGTTCCTGTCCGTGTTCCTGACTCTCTGAGACCCAATCCGTGTTCCTGATGTTCCTGTCCGTGTTCCTGACTCCCTGAGATCCAATCCATGTTCCTGTCTGTGTTCCTGACTCCCTGAGATCCAATCCGTGTCCCTGATGTTCCTGTCCGTGTCCTCCCTGATGACCACTGCCTGATATCCGATGTCCGATGACCACTTCCAGATGTCCTGATCCTATCCATCTCTACCTGATGTCCGGAGCCTGCCGATCGGTGCCAGATGTCCGGAGTCCGATGCCTGTGTTCCAGTCCGTGTTCCTGTCTGTGTTCCTGATTCCCTGAGATCCAATCCGTGTTCCTGGTTTCCTGTCCGTGTTCCTGTGTCCCTGAGATCCAGTCCGTGTTCCTGATGTTCCGATGTCCTGCCGGTTCCTCCTTGGTCTACCCTGTGATGACGTCTGTCCTGGGTCGGTGTCTGATGTTCTCCTGCTGAGCCTGTGCTACGCCTGAGGCCTGAGAGAGAGGCCGTCCTAGTATGCCCGTGCCAGATGACCCTGGACTTCATCAACCCGTGATGACCCCGTCATCGTCTGACGTTCGTCCTGGGCCGGTGTCTGATGTTCTCCTGCTGAGCCTGTGCTACGCCCGAGGCCTGAGAGTGAGGCCATACTAGTATGCCCGTGCCAGATGATCCTGGACTTCATCAACCCGTGATGACCCCGCCATCGTCTGAAGTCTGTCTGAGGTCGGTGTCTGATGTTCTCCTGCTGAGCCTGTGCTACGCCTAAGGCCTGAGAGAGAGGCCGTCCAAGTATGCCCGTGCCAGATAACCCTGGACTGCATCTACCCGTGATGTCCTCCAGCACTCGTCTGTGATCCTGAGTTGTGTACCCTTCTCTGATGTGCGGAATCGGGAGCCCGGTCTTATGTTCTGTTTATGTACTGTGTGTTTCTTTAAGTAAACTTTATGTTTCTTCTTACCTGAAGTTGTGCGGTGTTGTCTAGTCCTGCAGGTCGTCACCTTGCCCACATGCTCAGCTGCCACGGATCCCGGTCGCTGCCCTTCCCTAGTCCGGGCAGGCCCGGGTCTCCCTCCGTGGTCCAGTGGGTCCACATTCTCTTATCATCTGGGACCCATGCCTCACGTCGTCGTGGACTGGCGGCGTGGGAGCATTGGCTAGCTAGGCAAGCTATGCCATGTCCCGACGCCCCACAGCCGTGGGAAGCGTCACACTGAGGCTGATATGAGACCCCTGTGGTGACGCCTCCCCTGGGTCTACTATCTCCATCCACACAATGGGCCTAGGCTGGTAGAACAATAGACTGATAGGATGATTGCTTTACATTTACCTTTATAGCAATCTACTGTCTGGCTTTAGGTTTACATAAGATCCAGCCTGCTCGTCCTCCTCTGCTTCACTGAATGGAACATTGATTCCTGAGGATGAACTGATGAGCAAATCACTAATAAAACACAGCAAGAAAATATCTAATAATATACAACAATATCGACGCAATCGGTGCTCCGTTCTGGAAAAAGTCTCTGTCTCATAAAGCTGTGGACTCCGCTGTACGTCCATTTGTCTTTAGTAAGCGGCCATATTCTCACACTCCTCTCCCACTTTTTTCAGCACAGACACGAATGTAATACGTTTCACCTTCATGAGAACGAAACTTTGTATTATCCAGTTTCCTCAAGGCATATTCCATGTCGCCCTTGTGAATAAACTCCACAGTCCCCATTCCACCCTGATGTACATCGGCATAGTAGACATCTCCAGCTTGTCTCATGATTTTTCAGATCCTGCCAACTCCCCGAATGGGGGAGGCCCTGAGACGAGGGCTTTTTATTTAGTTATCTGGGACAGGGGTCTGTTTCTCCAGCAGGGTCCTCCATATCCTCCCACTGATCCTTGGTTGGACCTGGGAAACTCCACACGTACCCGATGAGAACCGAACTTGTATCCATTGCATCCAATCCCAGAGTGCTGACCCCCCGCTGGGGGGATACTCCCTTGGTGCTTGGTAAATAATGTTCTGGGAGGACAGTATTTGGACTGACCAGGGTGATGGTGGACCCAGTGTTCTTAAGTTTCTGGGCCTCCTCCATGATGTCATTTACCTCCACCAGGTCTCATTCATTAATGGTAACAGTCATTACACTTTGTGCGTTACTCACCACTGGCAGAGGAGTAGTCGGCATTTTGAGATTGCTCTGTTCCCTCTCGGCTGACGCAGTGTGAACCGATCCTAGGCTTTGGGTCACAACATTGGCCCAGTGGCACACCAACCCTACTCCTAGGTTGTTTCCCACCAACACATCTACTGGTAGGTGCTGTACTACTCCTACATCCACCATTCCATGACTGTGACCCCAGTCTAAATGTAGTCGGGCCCTCCGAGTGTTCAGAGATTCTCCTCCAGCCACATTGACTAACATCCGGCTGCCGGAACAATACACTGGTCCGGTACTAGATGTTCTTTGATAATTGTAACTGAGGCTCCGGAGTCACGGAGCCCCGCAACCTCCACACCCTTTACACCCTCTACCCAGATCGGCTGCAGAGGCTGGTTCATGGTCGCTGAGGTGTCCCATCTAGTGCGGGACACTTGTCCTTGTACCACATATGCCTCTTCCGGTCGGAGTAGTGGGATCCTCTCTCCTTCAGCATTCCAGCCCCAATGTAGCACAATGTTCACCGGTTGGGGACGTGATGTGGGCTAGAAGTCTCCCGGCATTCCCTGGCAAAGTGTCCCATGCGTCCACAGTTATGGCAGCTTAACCCTCCTCGCCCCGACATGGGCTGCACTGGGTGCTTTGTAAAAATCCCCCTCTTTGTGAAGTCCGAAATCCCCTCCGTTCCTCCTCTTGCCAGTCCATGGGTCTCGCTGGCCTCCATGTAAGCTCCAGTTCGCAACTCGCTGGAGCTGTACTTCCACGTAGCCCGGGACGATTAACAGACCAATCATCGACCAATCTTGCAGCCTCATCCAGGTTGAGTGGTTTTCTATCCGCCATCCATTCTTTCAGGTCACCTGGGAGCTTGGACATAAACTGTTCCAGCCCCGCGCCTGGAAACCCGATGTGTACCTTGGTTACCAGCTGATCGCTGGTCTCCTGCCTGTCACATGCAGCGATGCATGGAAACCCAATGTGTACCTTGGTTACCAGCTGAACGCTGGTCTCCTGCCTGCCACACGCAGCGATGCGTGCTGGCCAGCGGGAGACCAGCGATCAAAAAAAAAGTCCAGGCATTTCTGACACGACCAGCGATACCCAGCAGGGCCTGATCGCTGGTACGTGTGAGACATAGCGAGATCGCTGCTGAGATCACTGTTGCGTCACAAAACTTGTGACTCAGCAGCGATCTCGCTATGTGAGACGAGGACCTTACCTTTATAGCAATCTCCTATCTGACCTTAAGCCCGGGTCTCACATAGCGATACACCAGCGATCCCGACAACGATCAGGATCGCTGGTGTATCGCTACATGATCGCTGCTGAGCTGCCAAACAGACAGCGATCAGTACAAGGACACTGCGGGTAACATCGCTTAGTTACCCGCAGTGTACCTTGGTTACCAACGCCCTGATGCAGGGAGCTATTAACCAAGGTACACATCGGATTTTTAGGTGCGGAGCGGCGCCTGGAAACCCGATGTGTGCCTTGGTTAACAGCTGGTCGCTGGTCTCCTGCCTGTCACACACAGCGATGCGTGCCTGTCAGCGGGAGGCCAGCGATCAAAAAAATGTCCAGGACATTCAGTGACGATCTGCGATACCCGGCAGGGGGCTGATCGTCGCTGAATGTCACACACAGCGATATCGCTGGTGAGCTCGCTGCTGCGTCACAAAACTAGTGACTCAGGAGATCGCTGTGTGTAACGGGGCTTTAGAACTGTGGACTCTGCTCTACGTCCATTTATCCTACAGTCTTTAGTAAGTGGCCATATCCTCACATTCCTATCGATAGAAAGCTAAAATGATGATGGGAGATATGGCATATCTATTGCCTGGGACCTGCAGGAGGGCAGATATCCTTAAGATTGGGGATCCCATAATTTTTGAGACCTAGCCTCATCCCTAATGAGGTCACCAGCCCCCATCTGAGGTCACCCAGGGGAGGTATGTGGGGATGACTTCTATCTAATAAAAGCAGACTCTGAATTATAATCACGGCTCAGTGCTAGGAGATACAACTTTATGTAAGGCTGCACCATTTTCCAATTGCCACGCCCCGCTCCACTATTCTGAGGATATCCGGACTAGTCATCTTCTTTTGTTTATCTTCATCATTTTATGTGATTGTATATACCGTATTGTTTTGTCTCCTTTTGTATATTTTTATAAACACTGCCTACTTTTTGGATTAATTATATAAAATGTAACAGCTTCGTTCCTCTTGCTTTCTAAACCGCACCCTGAAGCCTTGTGAGGCCCCACGTTATCAGTAAAGGACATCAATCTGCCTGTAATAAATGATTGGTAGTGGCAATGATGAGTAGTGGTTCCTTTTTCTTGTTATTATGGAGCTGGAAGAATGTACCGGGTTGTGTACATACTGTATATGTGTGTATATATATTCCATGTGTTGGAATCGGAGGTGTATATATCATACACTCAGTTCCCCAATAAGCGGCCTAGTATTGGAAGCAGCCATGGCCTCGTCCATCACTCGTCAGTTAGCTGTCTAATTGTCCTGACGATTGGTGGCAGCGGAGTCTCGTACCCTGACAAACTGATGACAATGGTGGGATCTGCGTGACCCCCTGGATGTGCCCTGACACTCCACAAGGACTCTATTCATTAGAAGAACTGTTCTGGGGTCTGTGGCAGTTTTGGGGTCTATATTTTGTGATACAATGAAGGTGAATAATGACTGTGCCCGGCTTTCCCTACACTGACGAAGCTGCTTCTGAGCAGCGATACGCGTGGGGTCTTCCCACGCCCCTGCCCCACGAGGACTGCATGCCCCTTATCGGCTATTCATATGAGCTCCCTCTGAACCGGTCTGTTGCCTCACATTTTGCTCTTCATCTTGATTCTTGGCACTCATGCCTTGCTGCTGCGTTGGTCGCAGCCGATCTTCTATCAGGTCGCGGGTCTGTTTGTTACCCTTTAGCCATGCTGATTATCTTGCATATACCCTATAGAGCATTTTACATACATGGCTAGGGGGGTATTCTGATTTTCTGGCTGATCAGAATTGCCACACTTTGCATGGTTCATCTGTTTTGAGGAGTACTCCATATTACCTAGTGATTCTGGTCCTGTGGACTGGGGTTTACGCCTTTTGTGCCTGACCTATTGATTTGGGGAGCGCTATTTATTTATTTTCTTGTTGTCCCACATGGTTATTATTTTTTGTGCAGGGTGTGTTTTGTCTCTCATGTTGTCATATGTTTTTAACCCAATTTCTTGTGTGTTGAAAATCTTTGATAAAATGTACCTGACTTTATGATTATTTCGTGTTAGGTGTGCACCCATCATTTGTTTGGTCTCTTCTCTCCCCTATTTACAGTCTGTCATCCAGACTAGGTGTTGCACCCTACTATTTATCCATGATGTATGACAATTGATAGTGCACCCTGATCTCTCTTTATCCAGCTTTCCCTACACGTGACGACCCGATTGGCTGAGCAGCAGTACCCGTCTCTTCTCGTTGCACTGGGTCAGCATCACGATGACTTGTGATTTCTGCTGAAGAATCATCTTCCAGAAGTCGTTCCTAGTGTCGGGCAGGGGTCCCTGCGTCGCTATGTATTCCTGGGAGGAGTTGTATCCCTGCATCAGAAAAAAATGATGTATTTTATCCATGGCACTGAGCACAGGCACTCTGCTCATCGGTCACAGCTCGGGCGCTCTGACCTGTCACAGCTTGCAATGTATGATCACACGTATAGGGAAGGCTGACTAGAGGCTGAGGAGACTTGGCACCTTAATCATAATGAGATGACTGCTGACTCCTCCCTCAACTGGTAATGAGATGATTCTGCTGACTCCTCCCTCAACTGGTAATGAGATGATTCTGCTGACCCCGCCCTCTACTGATAGTGAGATGACTCTGCTGACCTCGCCCTCTACTGGTAATGAGATGACGCTGCTGACCTCGCCCTCTACTGATAGTGAGATGACTCTGCTGACTTCGCCCTCTACTGATAGTGAGATGACTCTGCTGACCTCGCCCTCTACTGGTAATGAGATGACGCTGCTGACCTCGCCCTCTACTGATAGTGAGATGACTCTGCTGACTTCGCCCTCTACTGATAGTGAGATGACTCTGCTGACCTCGCCCTCTACTGGTAATGAGATGACGCTGCTGACCCCGCCCTCTACTGATAGTGAGATGACTCTGCTGACCTCGCCCTCTACTGGTAATGAGATGACGCTGCTGACCTCGCCCTCTACTGATAGTGAGATGACTCTGCTGACCTCGCCCTCTACTGTAATGAGATGACGCTGCTGACCTCGCCCTCTACTGATAGTGAGATGATTCTGCTGACCCCGCCCTCTACTGATAGTGAGATGACTGCTGACCCCACCCTCTACTGATAGTGAGATGACTGCTGACCCCGTCCTCAACTGGTAATGAGATGACTGCTGACTCCGCCCTCAACTGGTAATGAGATTCTGCTGACTCCTCCCTCAACTGGTAATGAGATGACTGCTGACTCTGCCCGCAACTGGTAATGAGATGACTGCTGACCTCGCCCTCTGCTGATAATGAGATGATTCTGCTGACCCCACCCTCTACTGATAGTGAGATGACTGCTGACTCCTCCCTCAACTGGTAATGAGATGACTGCTGACTCCGCTCTCAACTGGTAATGAGATGACTCTGCTGACCCCACCCTCTACTGATAGTGAGATGACTGCTGACCCCGTCCTCAACTGGTAATGAGATGACTGCTGACTCCGCCCTCAACTGGTAATGAGATGACTGCTGACTCCTCCCTCAACTGGTAATGAGATGACTGCTGACTCTGCCCTCAACTGGTAATGAGATGATTCTGCTGACTCAGCCCTCAACTGATAATGAGATGATTCTGCTGACCCCACCCTCAACTGGTAATGAGATGATTCTTCTGACTCAGCCCTCAACTGGTAAAGAGATGACTGCTGACTCCGCCCTCAACTGGTAATGAGATGACTGCTGACTACACACTCAACTGGTAATGAGATGATTCTGCTGACTCCACCCTCTACTGATAGTGAGATGACTCTGCTGACCTTGCCCTCTGCTGATAATGAGATGATTCTGCTGACCCCGCCCTCTACTGATAGTGAGATGACTGCTGACCCCGCTCTCAACTGGTAATGAGATGATTCTGCTGACTCAGCACTCAACTGGTAATGAGATGATTCTGCTGACTCCACCCTCTACTGATAGTGAGATGACTGCTGACTCCACCCTCAACTGGTAATGAGATTCTGCTGACTCCACCCTCAACTGGTAATGAGATGACTGCTGATTCAACCCTCAACTGGTAATGAGATGACTCTGCTGACCCCACCCTCTACTGATAAAGAGATGACTGTTGACCCCGCCCTCAACTGGTAATGAGATGACTCTGCTGACCTCGCCCTATGTTGATAATGAGATGACTCTGCTGATCCCACATTCTGCTGATAATGAGATGACTCTGCTGATCCCACCCTCTGCTGAAAAAGACATGGCTCTGCTGACCCCACCCTCTACTGATAATCAGATGACTCTGCTGACCCACCATCTACTGATAATCAGATGACTCTGCTGACCCGCCTTCTACTGATAATGAGATGACTCTGCTGACTCCGCCATCTATTGAAAATCAGATGACTCTGCTGACCCCGTCTACTGATAATGACATGAAGGTGCTGTCCCTGTCCTCTGCTGATAATGAGATGACTCTACTCATCCCGCCATCTATTGATAATCAGATGACTGCTGACCCCGCCCTCTACTGATAATGAGATGACTCTGCTGACCCCACCCTCTGCTGATAATCAGATGACCCTGCCCGCTACTGATAATGAGATGACTCTGCTGACTGTGCCATCAACTGATAATCAGATAACTCTGTTGACTTCGCCATCTACTGATAATCAGATGACTCTTCTGACCCCGCCCTCTACTGATAATGAGATGATTCTGCTGACCCCGCCCTCTACTGATGAGATGACTCTGCTGACCACGCCCTCTAATATTAACCTCTTTCCGACATGTTTTGAACAGCTGACTTGTGCCTCGAACAGCCACGGGTGGAATTGTGATCCATCTGCAACTATTAACCCGTTAAATGCCGCTGTGTCAAACTCTGACAGTGGCATTAAACGCGCGCTTCCGGTCATTGGGCCAGAAATCCGCCCATCGGTGATCTACGTCACGTGATTGCGGGTTGGCATGACAACTTCTGGAGACCTCTATGGTTGTCACTGCCGGATTGCTATGAGCGCAGCCCGGTGGTCGGCGCTCATAGCAGGTAAGCAAATCTGCTACATACAGATGATCTGATCATCGCCTGTATGTAGCAGAGCCGATTGGGTTATGGTAAATTCTTGTCTCCCATGGAGACTATTGAAACATGCCAAAAGTAAAAAAAAAAGTTTTAAAAAATATTAAAAAGTTCAAATCACCCCCTTTCGCCCTATTCAAAATTAAACAATAAAAAAACAAACATGCACATATTTGGTATTGCCGCGTTCATAATCGCCTGATCTATCAAGAAAAAAAAAAAAGGATTAACCTGACCGCTAAACAGCGTAGCGAGAAAAAAAAATCAAAATGCCAGAATTACGTTTTTTTGGTCGCCGCGACATTGCATTAAAATGCAATAACGGCCGATCGTATCTGCACCAAAATGGTATCATTAAAAACGTCAGCTCGGCGCACAGAAAATAATCCCTCACCCGACCCCAGATCACGAAAAATACCTCTAGTTGTTAAGGGATTCATGAGATGACTGCTGAACCCGTCCTCCCCAATACTAATGAGATCACTGCGGACTCCGCCCTCTAATATTAATGAGATCACTACTGACTCCACCTCTAATGATAAAATAACTGCTGACTCCGCCCTCTAATATTAATGAGATAACTGCTGACTCCGCCCTCTAATATTAATGAGAGAACTGCTGACTCCGCTCTCTAATATTAATGAGATCACTGCTGACTCCACCTCTAATGAAAAGATAACTGCTGACTAGTGTTGAGCATTCCGATACTGCAAATATCGGGTATCGGCCGATATTGGCTGTATCGGAATTCCGATTCCGAGTTCCGATATTTTCGTCTTATCGGATACCGGAATCGGGATTGTCACTGTCACTGTCAGTGTCCGTCGGTCGGGTCTGTCAGGAGTCAGCGGCACTTACCTGGCAGAAGATCTCCGGCGGTCACGTCCTGCACTGCTTCATGGCCGCCATCTTCTTTCCCCGGCGGTCACATGCAGTTTCTCGCGATAACTGCAGTGACTGCTGGGTAATCGCGGCCGTAAAGCAGTCAGTCCGATGACGTCACCGCCGGGGAAGCAGGTAATCAGCTGTGCTGCGCCGGGATGTCAGGCTCTGCCTGTCATTGCGATGTAGCAGAGTTGGATCGTCGTGGGACTATCGTTATGGACTGCGTCGGACAGGTGGTATACTGTTGGTTTGTTTTTTTTCTTTTTTTACAGGAGATCGATGGCGTCGCAGGAATGAGAGAGTAATAAAAGAAATGAAAACTGTGTTGTCTCTTTTATTTCATTAAAATACTTTTTTCTTGCTGTGTCTTTTTTTTATACATTTAATAACTTTGGGATTAATAATGGATCGGTGTCTTATTGACGCCTATCCATTATTAACCGGGCTTATTGTCACCGTGCAATCAACGGTGACAATAACCCCTTATTACCCCGCTTGCCACCGCTACAGGGCAAGTGGGAAGAGCCGGGTAAAGTGCCACAATTGGCACATCTTTTGATGCGCCAAATGTGGGGCTGCTGTAGCCTGGTATTATCAGGCTGTTGAGGGCCAAAATCCATGGGCCTTGACAGTCTTTTAATACCAGGCCGCAGCAGTCTGCATTTTACTTGGCTGGTTAACAAAAATAGGGGGGATCCCCACGCCGTTTTTTTTTCGAGGGGATCCCCTATTTTTGTTAACCAGCCAAGCTAAGCAGACTGCTGTGGCCTGGTATTATCAGGCTTGCAAGGTCCATGGATATTGGATCCTTACCAGCCTGAAAAACCAGGCCTCAGCGGTCTGCTTCATCTGGCTGGTTAACAAAAATAGGGGGACCCCACGCCAATTTTTTTCGAGGGGATCCCCTATTTTTGTTAATCAGCCAAGATATGCAGACTGCTGTGGCCTGGTATTATCAGGCTGGCAAGGTCCATGGATCTTGGCTCCTTAACAGCCTGAAAATCCAGGCCTCAGCGGTCTGCTTCATCTGGCTGGTTAACAAAAATAGGGGGACCCCACACCAATTTTTTTCGAGGGGATCCCCTATTTTTGTTAATCAGCCAAGATATGCAGACTGCTGTGGCCTGGTATTATCAGGCTGGCAAGGTCCATGGATCTTGACTCCTTAACAGCCTGAAAATCCAGGCCTCAGCGGTTTTCTTCATCTGGCTGGTTAACAAAAATAGGGGGGACCCCACGCCAATTTTTTTCGAGGGGATCCCCTATTTTTGTTAATCAGCCAAGATATACAGACTGCTGTGGCCTGGTATTATCAGGCTGGCAAGGTCCATGGATCTTGGCTCCTTAACAGCCTGAAAATCCAGGCCTCAGCGGTCTGCTTCATCTGGCTGGTTAACAAAAATAGGGGGGACCCCACGCCATTTTTTTTTCGAAGGGAACCCCTATTTTTGTTAATCAGTTCCCTCTGACGTCACTGATTGTGTCCCTGGCTGACCTGAAGTGAAAGTGGAAAGCAATCAATTAAGCTTTCCACTTAAGGGCCCGTCTCACATAGCGATATCGCTACTGAGATCGCTGCTGAGTCACTAGTTTTGTGACGCAGCAGCAAGCTCACCAGCGATATCGCTGTGTGTGACATTCAGCGACGATCAGCCCCCCTGCCGGGTATCGCTGATCGTCGCTGAAATGTCAGGACCTTTGATCGCTGGTTTCCCGCTGACAGGCACACATCGCTGCGTGTGACAGGCGGGAGACCAGCGATCCGCTGGTAACCAAGTACACAGCGGGTTTCCAGGCGCGGGGCTGTGCCTAGAAACCCGCTGTGTACCTTGGATACCAGCGCCCTGATGCAGGGAGCTGGTATCCAAGGTACACAGCGGGTTTCCAAGCGCGCGCGGTGCCTGGAAACCCGCTGTTACCTTGGTTACCAGCGGATCGCTGGTCTCCCGCCTGTCACACGCAGCGATGCGTGCCTGTCAGGGGGAAACCAGCGATCAAAAAAAGGTCCTGACATTTCTGCGACGATCAGCGATACCCGGCAGGGGGCTGATCGTCGCTGAATGTCACACACAGCGATATCGCTGGTGAGCTCGCTGCTGCGTCACAAACTAGTGACTCAGCAGCGATCTCGGTAGCGATATCGCTATGTGAGACGGGCCCTTAAGCGATGTTACCCGCAGTGTCGCTGTCCCAGATCGCTGCCTGAGCTGCCTGTTTGGCAGCTCAGCAGCGATCATGTAGCGATACACCAGCGATCCTGACAAGTGCATATCGTTGTCGGGATCGCTGGTGTATCGTTATGTGACACCCAGCCTTTACTCTCCTGTCAGCCAGGAGAGGAACTCATTCATTTGGGGGTTTACTGTGAGGCTGCAGCATTAGCTGCGGTCCCTGCAGTAAACATTAACCCTTCTGAAGGATTACACCGTGGGACCTGACTGTGCATGGGATAGGTAAGAATAATTTTGCTTTTTTATTTTATTTTTATTACAGGAAATGGTTTTTGCAGTAAAATAAAAGATGGTCAAAAACATGTGTCTTTATTTCATTAAAATGATTTTTAATTAAAGTGTGTGTGTTTTATTTTATTTCATGCAATAGGATTAATAATTGATAGTTGTCTAATTGACAGCTCTCAATTATTAACCTGGCTTAAGGTCACCTTTCAATAGCAAGGGGGCTTTTAACCCCATATTAACCCATTCGCCACCGCTACAGGGCAATGGGAATAGACGGGCAAAGTGCCAGAAAGGCGAATCTAATTATAGATTTGTCTTTCCTGGGGTGTCTGGGGGCAGATGTTAGTAGCCGGGGGGGGGCAAAAATAATGGTCCCTCTCGGGCTATTATTATCTGCCCCCACTCACTGGCTTTGTCTGTCTGGTTGCGAAAATAGGGCGGGAGCCCACGCATTTTTTTTCAGCAATTTTACACCTCATATATATATATACATGTCATTGAATTTGTGACACATATATATATTATATATTATATTTGTAGTTCATACACTTCTACATAGTATAATAGCCGCTAATTCAATTGCCGCTTTTGTGAAAATGCAGAACCCGACATGAATGACACTTGGTGTACATAGGGTTAACCATGTCTTTTCATGTCCTTTGCTATCTAATTTGCACAAACAATTAAATCAGACTATGTGTGCAAAATTTCACACCTCTAGGGGTTAATTAAAGGTGTAAATTCGTAGCAAAAAAGTCCGTTTTTTTTTACAACGAATTTACACCTTTAATTAACCCCTACAGGTGTGAAATTTTGCACACATATCTGATTTAATTGTTTGTGCAAATCAGATAGCAAACGACATGAAAAGACATGGTTAACCCTATGTACACCAAGTGTCATTTCATGTCGGGTGCTTCTGTCTTTTCACTGAAGCCGGCTTTACCCGCAATTGAATGAGAGGATATTTTACTATGTAGAAGTGTATAAACTATACATATATGTATATATATATGTCACAATGACATGTATTATATATATATGTATTCTATGTGTGTATATTTAGTGTTTACAAGGAAAGAATGGGTTTTTTTTTAGTTGCGATATTTTGTTCCCATAGACTTACATGGGGCTTCCGTATCGGTATCGGGTATCGCCGATATTTTAGTGATTATCGGCGATACCATTCCGATTCCGATACTTTAGGATATCGGAAAGTATCGCTCAACTCTACTGCTGACTCCGCCCTCTAATATTAATGAGAACTGCTGACTCTGCCCTCTAATATTAATGAGATCACTGCTGACTCCACCCTAATGAAAAGATAACTGCTGACTCCGCCCTCTAATATTAATGAGATCACTGCTGACCTCCACCTCTAATGAAAAGATAACTGCTGACTCCACCCTCTAATTAATGAGATCACTGCTGACTCTGCCCTCTAATATTAATGAGAGAACTGCTGACTCCACCTCTAATGATAAGATAACTGCTGACTCCGCCCTCTAATATAATGAGAACTGCTGACTCCGTCCTCTAATATTAATGAGATCACTACTGACTCCACCTCTAATGATAAGATAACTGCTGACTCCGCCCTCTAATATTAATGAGAACTGCTGACTCCGTCCTCTAATATTAATGAGATCACTGCTGACTCCACCCTCTAATGATAAGATAACTGCTGACTCAGCCCTCTAATATTAATGAGATCACTGCTGACTCCACCTCTAATATTGAGATCACTGCTAACACCACCTGACTCCGCCCTCTAATAATAATGAGATCACTGCTGACTCCACCCTCTAATATTAATGAGATCACTACTGACTCCACCTCTAATGATAAGATAACTGCTGACTCCGCCCTCTAATATTAATGAGATCACTACTGACTCCACCTCTAATGATAAGATAACTGCTGACTCGCCCTCTAATATTAATGAGAACTGCTGACTCCGTCCTCTAATATTAATGAGATCACTGCTGACTCCACCCTCTAATGATAAGATAACTGCTGACTCCGTCCTCTAATATTAATGAGATCACTGCTGACTCCACCTCTAATGAAAAGATAACTGCTGACTCCGCCCTCTAATATTAATGAGATCACTGCTGACTCCGCCCTCTAATATTAATGAGATCACTACTGACTCCACCTCTAATGATAACATAACTGCTGACTCCGCCTCTAATATTAATGAGATCACTACTGACTCCACCTCTAATGATAAAATAACTGCTGACTCCGCCCTCTTATATTAATGAGATCACTGCTGACTCCGCCCTCTAATATTGAGATCACTGCTGACTCCGCCCTCTTATATTAATGAGATCACTTCTGACTCCCCTCTAATATTGAGATCACTTCTGACTCCCCCTTTTATATTAATGAGATCACTGCTGACTCGCCCTCTAATAATTAAAATCACTGCTGACTCCACCCTCTTATATTAATGAGATCACTGCTGACTCCGCCCTCTATATTATTGAGATCACTGCTGACTCCCCCTTTATATTAATGAGATCACTTCTGACTCCCCTCTAATTAATTAGACACTGCTGACTCCGCCCTCTATATTAATGAGATCACTGCTGACTCCCCTCTATATAATGAGATCACTGCTGACTCCGCCCTCTATATTAATGAGATCACTGCTGACTCCCCCTCTAATGTTTAAGATAACTGCTGACTCCGCCCTCTAATATTAATGAGATCACTGCTGACTCCACCTCTAATGATAAGATAACTGCTGACTCCGCCCTCTAATATTAATGAGATCACTGCTGACTCCCCTCTTATATTAATGAGATCACTGCTGACTCCGCCCTCTTATATTAATGAGATATTGCTGACTCCACCTCTAATGATAAGATAACTGCTGACTCCGCCCTCTAATATTAATGAGATCACTGCTGACTCACCTCTAATGATAAGATAACTGCTGACTCCGCCCTCTATATTAATGAGATCACTGCCGACTCCGCCCTCTTATATTAATGAGATCACTGCTGACTCCGCCCTCTTATATTAATGAGATCACTGCCGACTCCACCTCTAATGATAAGATAACTTCTGACTCCGCCCTCTAATATTAATGAGATAACTGCTGACTCCGCCCTCTAATATTGAGATCACTGCTGACTCCGCCCTCTTATATTAATGAGATCACTGCTGACTCCACCTCTAATGATAAGATAACTTCTGACTCCGCCCTCTAATATTAATGAGATAACTGCTGACCACACACCTTAATGATAATCTCTGCCTTCTATCACAGCACGGCCCCCAGTGCTACATTTATGCGACATGTTCATGTGAAGGGGCTTCATGAAACCTTCACAAAGAAGAACTCTGGGGTCTCCACTGCTGCCCAGACCTCCTTCTACACTTACTGGGATGAAGTTGGCATTGATGTAATCGGCAGAGTCTTCCTCCTCAGTAATGAGCTTCACCCGACTAAAGTCGTCTACATGAGAGAATGGAGAAGGTTACGGTAAGAGTGATCATCAATACAACTCACCCTATGTAGTCATTTTAGCACCAAAGAGAGCCGGCATAACCTGTGCCATACAGTCCACACACAACCTGTGCCATACACTCCATGCCATACAGTCCATGCCATACAGTCCACACACAACCTGTGCCATACAGTCCACACACAACCTGTGCCATACACTCCATGCCATACAGTCCATGCCATACAGTCCTCACACACAACCTGTGCCATACAGTCCTCGCCATACACTCCACACACAACCTGTGCCATACACTCTATGCCATACAGTCCATGCCATACAGTCCTCACACACAACCTGTGCCATACACTCCATGCCATACAGTCCATGCCATACAGTCCTCACACACAACCTGTGCCATACACTCCATGCCATACAGTCCATGCCATACAGTCCACACACAACCTGTGCCATACAGTCCACACACAACCTGTGCCATACACTCCATGCCATACAGTCCATGCCATACAGTCCACACATCCTGTGCCATACAGTCCGTGCCATACAGTCCGTTCCATACAGTCCATTCCATACAGTCCGTGCCATACAGTCCACACACAACCTGTGCCATACAGTCCTCGCCATACAGTCCTCACACACAACCTGTGCCATACAGTCAGTGCCATACAGTCCTCGCCATACAGTCCTCACACACAACCTGTGCCATACAGTCTGTGCCATACAGTCAGTTCCATACAGTCCGTGCCATACAGTCCGTGCCATACAGTCCGTTCCATACAGTCCGTGCCATACAGTCTGTTCCATACAGTCAGTTCCATACAGTCCGTGCCATACAGTCCACACATCCTGTGCCATACAGTCCTGGCCATACAGTCAGTTACCATACAGTGCCATTCCATACAGTCCTGCCATACAGTCCACACACAACCTGTGCCATACAGTCTGTCGCCATACAGTCCTCAACACAACTGTCCATACAGTCAGTGCCATACAGTCCTCGCCATACAGTCCTCACACACAACCTGTGCCATACAGTCTGTGCCATACAGTCAGTTCCATACAGTCCGTGCCATACAGTCCGTGCCATACAGTCCGTTCCATACAGTCCGTGCCATATCAGTCCGTTCCATACAGTCCGTTCCATACAGTCCGTGCCATACAGTCCACACACAACCTGTGCCATACAGTCCTGCCATACAGTCCTCACACACAACCTGTGCCATGCAGTCAGTGCCATACAGTCCTCGCCATACAGTCCTCACACACAACCTGTGCCATACAGTGTGCATCAGTCATCCATACAGTCAGTGCCATACAGTCCTGCCATACAGTCCTACACACAACCTGTGCCATACAGTCTGTGCCATACAGTCAGTTCCATACAGTCCGTGCCATACAGTCCGTGCCATACAGTCCGTTCCATACAGTCCGTGCCATACAGTCCGTCCATACAGTCCGTCCAACATCCTTCCATACGTCCGTGCCATACAGTCCACACACAACCTGTGCCATACAGTCCTCGCCATACAGTCCTCACACACAACCTGTGCCATGCACTCGTGCCATACAGTCCTCGCCATACAGTCCTCACACCAACCTGTGCCATACATCATCCTCAGTCCTGCCATACAGTCCGTGCCATACAGTCCTTCCATACAGCTGTGCCATACATCTGTTCCATACAGTCATTCACTACAGTACCTGTCCCATACAGTCCGTGCCATACATCCGTCCATACAGTCCTGCCAACATTGTGCCATACAGTCCACCACACCTGTGCCATACAGTCACACAAACCTGTGCCATACAATCCGTCCATACAGTCCACACACAACCTGTGCCATCACTCTGCCATACAGTCCTCGCCATACAGTCCCACACCAACCTGTGCCATACATCCATGCCATACTCACACACAAATGTACCTACAGTTGCCATACAAGCCGTGCCATACAGTCCACATATGGCAACACCACACAACTTGCACCATACAGTCCCCTACACAAGATCAGTCCTCAATCCGTGCCATACAGCCACACACCTGCCATACATCTTCCAACACACAACACTGTGCCATACAGTCCACCACATACCATGCATAAGTCCTGCCAATACCAGTCCACACACACGCCACACATGCACGTACGTCCATACAGTCCTGCCTACATTCACATGTGCCATACAGTTCAACACAGCCTTCACATACAGTCCACACACAGACCTGCAATACAGTCCACACACACACCGTGCACGCACTACAGTCCAATCGTGATACAGTCCCAACAGCCACCAACCAGTTCACCAACATCACAACACAACCTGTGCCATACAGTCATCAACAGCTGCACAGTCCACATCAGACCTGCCATCACATAACACATGCAACACCTGCCATACGACTGCACATACACCAGTGTCATACAGGCACCACAACATCTGTTCCATACATAGCCACACGCTCACAACAGTGTGCATACAGTCCTACACACACACAGACAACAGCGTGCCATAAGGCCACACACACATCCTGTGCCGCATAGCCACACGCAACGACAACTGTGCCATACAGTCCCACACCACACAACCTGTGCCATTAGCTACACTACCACTACACCTGCGCCATAAGTCCATGCAACAACTTGCGCCAACACTCCACCACTACAGATCCACCAACAAAATTGTGCATTACAGTCACACACATGCCACACCTGTGCCATACAGTAACACACACTGGCCTATACAGTTCACACAACTCACCATATCTGTGCCACACATACAAACCAAAACATACAGTCTGTGCCAACGTCCACACAGCACACAACCTGACCAACGACCACACACACAACCTGTGCCATACAGTCCCACACAAAGAACAATCCTAAAGCCGTGCCATACCAGTCCAACACACGCACACAACCTGCACCGTACGATCCACACACACACCCTGTGCCCTACAATTCACACACACAACCTGTGCCATACAGTTCACACACACAGACAACCTTCACCATACAGTCCACACATACAGAACCCATGCAATACAGTCCACCACACACACACACACTGCACGCACTATACAGTCCCAGAATCAGTGAGATACAGTCCACACACACGCACACAACCAGCACCATACAATCCACACACACAACCTGTGCCATACAGTTCACAGTTCACACACCTGCACAGTTCACACATACAGAACCCATGCCATGCAATCCAAACACACGCACACAACCTGCACCATACGACACACACACACAAGTGTCATACAGGCCACACACACACATTCTGTGCCACATAGGCCACAAACGACACAAACTGTGTCATACAGTCCACATACACACACACAGACACACAGCCTGTGCCATACAGGCCACACACACATCCTGTGCCGCATAGGCCACACGCACACAACCTGTGCCATACAGTCCACACACGCACACAACCTGTGCCATATAGTCTACACACACACACAACCTGCACCATAAAGTCCATGCAAACAACTTGCCCACACAGTCCACACACACACAGAATCCATGCCAAACAACTCATGTGCTATACAGTCCACACACATGCACACAACCTGTGCCACACAGTACACACACAACCTGTGCTATACAGTCACACACATGCACACAACCTGTGCCACACAGTTCCCATATACACACACGCAACCTGTGCCATACAGTCCCCACACATGCACACAACCTGTGCCACACAGTACACACAACCTGTGCCATACAGTCCCCACACATGCACACAACCTGTGCCACACAGTTCCCATACACATGCACACAACCTGCACCGTACGATCCACACACACACCCTGTGCCCTACAATTCACACACACAACCTGTGCCATACAGTTCACACACACAGACAACCTTCACCATACAGTCCACACATACAGAACCCATGCAATACAGTCCACACACACACACACTGCACGCACTATACAGTCCCAGAATCAGTGAGATACAGTCCACACACACGCACACAACCAGCACCATACAATCCACACACACAACCTGTGCCATACAGTTCACAGTTCACACACACTGCACAGTTCACACATACAGAACCCATGCCATGCAATCCAAACACACGCACACAACCTGCACCATACGACACACACACACAAGTGTCATACAGGCCACACACACACATTCTGTGCCACATAGGCCACAAAAAACACAAACTGTGTCATACAGTCCCCATACACACACACAGACACACAGCCTGTGCCATACAGGCCACACACACATCCTGTGCCGCATAGGCCACACGCACACAACCTGTGCCATACAGTCCACACACGCACACAACCTGTGCCATATAGTCTACACACACACACAACTGCACCATAAAGTCCATGCAAACAACTTGCACCACACAGTCCACACACACACAGAATCCATGCCAAACAACTCATGTGCTATACAGTCCACACACATGCACACAACCTGTGCCACACAGTACACACACAACCTGTGCTATACAGTCCACACACATGCACACAACCTGTGCCACACAGTACACACACAACCTGTGCTATACAGTCCACACACATGCACACAATCTGTGCCACACAGTTCCCATATACACACACGCAACCTGTGCCATACAGTCCCACACATGCACACAACCTGTGCCACACAGTTCCCATACACATGCACACAACCTGTGCCATACAGTCCCCACACATGCACACAACCTGTGCCATACAGTCCACACACGCAGAGAGCCCGTGTCAAACAACTCATTCATAAAGTCTCTGCCAAACAGTCCATCCACACACATTCTGTACCATACAGTCCACACACAAACACTGCCTGTGCCACAAAAGTTCACACATACAGCTTACACCACACACACACATACACCCACACAGCTGGGGTTTATTCCAACATGCATTACTCACACATAACTTGTGGCATACTGTGCCCACCTAAACAGCCTGTGCCAACAATAAACTGAGGCATGCCTACCCACAGAGGTGTCTTCAGTGGTTTGTGATCAGACCAGAAACTATAATAGGAGCTCAGAGTACACAGGATAGGGATAGACAAAGGTGTAACGCAACACTGGTGATGTAGCAGACTGAAAATGTGAGCGATAGTCTCAGTCTGTGACCAAAAATCCAAGAAACAAGTGATGTACGGGTTACCCTAACCTGTTGTAACATCTACAGCTAAATCCAAGTTCTGAATTCAAGGCTTGTTTCTGGTTGTAAATGAAAGTGTGATCCCCGTGTTTTGGGGTTTGACTCTTTACAGATAAATCTTCTCAATTCCGAAACAAACTCAAGCATTTACCTGGCAATGCGTGCACTTTGTGTAACATCATTTGCTGGGCCCTTTTCATTGCTCAAATAGTCTAATCTGAGACGTGTACCCATGTCAGCTGAGCACACCGGCCATGTGCAGGTGCTTGCTTGTGGGAAGTGATTCTACCTTGATTTTCTGGCTTCATCCTATGTTATAGTGGCATGTGGCATGTGTTTTACCACCTTTAATAAAACAGGTCTCTTGATTTGTGGATAATTGCATACCAGACACCCCACGATCATACTGCCCTTGTGTGTTACGGCCGTGAGCCTATGCGCAGCAGCTTTGCAACTTAGTATTTTAGGTTTCATTAAATCACTTTTCATTTTGGTTGAACATCATTATTAAAAAATGAAAAAAATATGCAAAAACCTGCAGAATGAGAGGTTGAGGTTTTACATCTGTATGACCAGTTGCACTTAACAATCATAGCATCAGGGTCGGCGTCAGCACCCGGCACACCAAGGCAAGTGCCACCATTCAGCCAAAGGCATCCAGATGTAGCAGAGCTGGACTCGTCGTGGGACAGTATGTTTATCTTCTCGGCGGACAGGTAAGGAATTTAGGGTTGAGCATTCCGATACTTCCGATACCTGAAATCCAATGTAAGTCTATGGGAACAAAATATCGGAAGTAAATACTTCCGATACTTCCGATATTTTGTTCCCATAGACTTACATTGGATTTCAGGTATCGGAACTGGGTTTCGGTATCGGAATGCTCAACCCTAGTAAGGATATTGTTGCTTTTTTATTTTAATTCTCTTCCAGGAGACGTTGGCTTCGGTGGAATAGGGCCGGGTTCCTCAACTCCAATCCTCAAGGGCCACCAACAGGTCATGTTTTCAGGATTTCCTTATTATTGCCCAGGTGATAATGTGCAATACAAAGGAAATCCTGAAAACATGACCTGTTGGTGGCCCTTGAGAACTGGAGTTGGGGAACACTGGAATAGGCGATGCAGTAAGTATGGTTTAATTAAAATCTATTAAAGGAGTCTGTGTCATTATTTCAATGAAAGGACTTTATTCTGGCTTTGTCTTTATTTACTATACAACTATGGGATTAATAATGGATAGGTGTCTCGTTTATTATGTAATGTTGGTATACCTGTGCAAGATTTGTGTCCTAATATTTTATGTACTGCTGTTTGTATTGCTGCTGTAATACTGTAATTTCCCCCCGTGATCAATAAAGTGTATCGTATCGTATAGACACTTCTCCATTACTAAGCCGTGGGCTTAAGGTCACCTGACAATACAAAGGTGACATCAACCCCAAAAATATTACCCCATTTGCCACCGCTACAGGGCAAGTGGGAAGATCTGGATAAAGTGCCACATTTGACGCATCTTTGGATGCGCCAATTGTGGGGGGCTGCGGACTGCTATTTTTAGGCTGGTGAGGGCCAAAATCCATGGGCCTCATCAGCCTGAGAATACCATGCCGCAGCTGTCTGATTTTTCCTTGGCTGGTTAACAAACATAGGGTCACCCCACACTAATTTTTTTGGAGGGTAACCCACTATTTTTGCTAACCATCCTGCTGCTTGCCCCATTCTAACTCTCTACTATGTTTCTCCTGCCACAGTGACATATCTGCTGCCTGCCCCTCCTAATTCTCTACCATGCTACTCCTGCCACAGTCACTGCACAGCTGCACCAGTGACACATCTGCTGCCTGCCCCGTCCTAACTCTCTAACATACTACTCCTGCCACAGTCACTGCACAGCTACACCAGTGACACATCTGCTGCCTGCCCGTCCTGACTCTGTACCATGCTGCTCCTGCCACAATCACTGCACAGCTACACCAGTGACACATCTGCTGCCTGCCCCGTCCTGACTCTGTACCATGCTACTCCTGCCACAGTCACTGCACAGCTACACCAGTGACACATCTGCTGCCTGCCCCGTCCTGACTCTGTACCATGCTGCTCCTGCCACAGTCACTGCACAGCTACACCAGTGACACATCTGCTGCCTGCCCCGTCCTGACTCTGTACCATGCTGCTCCTGCCACAGTCACTGCACAGCTACACCGGTGACACATCTGCTGCCTGCCCCGTCCTAACTCTCTACATGCTACTCCTGCCACAGTCACTGCACAGCTACACCAGTGACACATCTGCTGCCTGCCCCGTCCTAACTCTGTACCATGCTCTCCTGCACAGTCACTGCCGCTAACCGTGACACATCTGCTGCCTGCCCCGTCTGACTCTGTACCATGCTCTCCTGCCACAGTCACTGCACAGCTACACCGTGACACATCTGCTGCCTGCCCCGTCCTGACTCTGTACCATGCTGCTCCTGCCACAGTCACTGCACAGCTACACCGGTGACACATCTGCTGCCTGCCCCGTCCTAACTCTCTAACATACTACTCCTGCCACAGTCACTGCACAGCTACACCGGTGACACATCTGCTGCCTGCCCCGTCCTGACTCTGTACCATGCTGCTCCTGCCACAGTCACTGCACAGCTACACCGGTGACACATCTGCTGCCTGCCCCGTCCTAACTCTCTAACATGCTACTCCTGCCACAGTCACTGCACAGCTACGCCAGTGACACATCTGCTGCCTGCCCCGTCCTAACTCTGTAACATACTACTCCTGCCACAGTCACTGCACAGCTACCCAGTGACACATCTGCTGCCTGCCCCGTCCTAACTCTAACATACTACTCCTGCACAGTCACTGCACAGCTACGCCAGTGACACATCTGCTGCCTGCCCCGTCCTACCTACATGCTCTCCTGCCACAGTCATGCACAGCTACACCAGTGACCATCTCTGCCTGCCCGTCCTACTCTGTACATCTCTCCGCACAGTCACTGCACAGCACCGTGACACATCTGCTGCCTGCCCGTCCTAACTCTCTAACATACTACTCCTGCCACAGTCACTGCACAGCTACGCCAGTGACACATCTGCTGCCTGCCCCGTCCTGACTCTGTAACCATGCTGCTCCTGCCACAGTCACTGCACAGCTACACCAGTGACACATCTGCTGCCTGCCCGTCCTAACTCTCTACATACTACTCCTGCCACAGTCACTGCACAGCTACACCAGTGACACATCTGCTGCCTGCCCCGTCCTAACTCTCTACATACTACTCCTGCCACAGTCACTGCACAGCTACCCGGTGACACATCTGCTGCCTGCCCCGTCCTAACTCTCTAACATACTACTCCTGCCACAGTCACTGCACAGCTACGCCAGTGACACATCTGCTGCCTGCCCCGTCCTGACTCTGTACCATGCTGCTCCTGCCACAGTCACTGCACAGCTACACCGGTGACACATCTGCTGCCTGCCCCGTCCTGAACTCTTACCATACTCTCCTGCCACAGTCACTGCACAGCTACACCAGTGACACATCTGCTGCCTGCCCCGTCCTAACCTCTCCCCATCTACCTTGCCACCGTCACTGCAAGTACGCAGCCACTCATCTGTGCCCTGCCTCCCTAACTTCTCCTGCCACATCCTGCCCAGTCACTGACATACACCATGCCTGATTTCCTGCCGTCTACTCAGTCACCATACTGTCCTGCCACGTCACCCACATCTGCCTGACCATCCTGCCGCTCCCGTACAACTCTCTCCGTCTACTCTGCCCATCTGCCAGTATCACGTACCTGCTGCCGCCCCGTCCTACTCTTACATCTCTCCTGCCACAGTCACTGCACAGCTCACCGTGACACATCTGCTGCCTGCCCCGCCTAACTCTCTACCTCTCCTGCCACAGTCACTGCACAGCTACACCAGTGACACGTCGCTGCCTCCACTCCTAACTCTCTACATCACTCCCACAGTCATGCCACTCCCTGCCCTCTCTCCTCCTCCTACTCTGACATACTCCCTGCCCAGTCACGCACGCTACCCGTGACCTTGCTGCTGCCCCTCCACTCCTCATCACCTCCACAGTACCACGCTCCCCGCACTCTGCTCATCCCCGCCACCTCACATGCACTCTGCCACATCACTGCCAGCTCCCGTCACACTCTGCCTGCTCCTACTCCTACATCTACTCGCCACAGTCACTGCCGCCGCCATGACAATCTCTGCCCCGTCCTACTCAGTCCAGTGCACTCCTGCCTCCTGCACACTACCCTGACACATGCTGCTGCCCCATCCTGACTCGTACATTCTCCTGCCCCGTCCTGACTGTACCACCGGACACATCTGCTGCCTGCCCCTGCCTGCTCTCCTCTCTCCTGCCACATCCTGCCACTACCCAGTAACACTCGCTGCCCCTCCTGACCTGTACTCAGCTCTCCTGCCACAGTCACTGCACAGCTACACCGTGACACATCTGCTGCCTGCCCCTCCTGACTCTTACATCTCTCCTGCCACAGTCACTGCACAGTCACCGTGACACATCTGCTGCCTGCCCCGTCCTAACTCTCTACCATCTACTCCTCCCACATCACTGCACAGCTACCCAGTGACACATCTGCTGCCTGCCCCGTCCTAACTCTCTAACATACTACTCCTGCCACAGTCACTGCACAGCTACACCGGTGACACATCTGCTGCCTGCCCCGTCCTAACTCTCTAACATACTACTCCTGCCACAGTCACTGCACAGCTACCCCAGTGACACATCTGCTGCCTGCCCCGTCCTGACTCTGTACCATGCTGCTCCTGCCACAGTCACTGCACAGCTACACCGTGACACATCGCTGCCTGCCCCGTCCTAACTCTCTACCATACTACTCCTGCCACAGTCCACTGCACAGCTACACCAGTGACACATCTGCTGCCTGCCCCGTCCTAACTCTCTAACACTACTCCTGCCACAGTCACTGCACAGTACCCGTGACACATCTGCTGCCTGCCCCGTCCTAACTCTCTAACCATACACTCCTGCCACAGTCACTGCACGCTACAGCCAGTGACCCATCTCTGCCTGCCTCCTGACTCTTACCATCTGACTCTGCCACA
Organism: Oophaga sylvatica; assembly: GCA_033576555.1. NCBI lineage: Eukaryota > Metazoa > Chordata > Amphibia > Anura > Dendrobatidae > Oophaga > Oophaga sylvatica. Next base: position 87,878 of record JARQOD010001006.1, on the reverse strand, counting down.
GTCACTCCCGCCACAGCACTGACACCACCGGTGAACACTCTCTGCCCTCCAACCTCACCTACCTCTGCACCACTGCCGCACTCTGCTACAATCTCTGCCACTGCACAGCTCGCCGTGACACATGCTGCCTCCCTCCTGACTCCTAGCATGCGACATCCGCACATCACTGCACAGCTACACGTCCGACCTCAACTGCTGCTGCCGTCTACTCTGTACCATGCTCATCCTGCCACAGTCACTGCCAGCTACACCAGTGACGCACTCTGCTGCCTGCCTCCTGCCTACCTGTACCATGCTGCTCTGCCACATCACTGCACGTTTACACCTGACATCATCTGCTGCCTGTCCCCTCCTAATCTTACCATCTGCTCCTGCCACAGTCACTGCACAGCTACACCATGACACACTGCCTGCCCGTCTAACTCTGCTACATACTACTCCTGCCACAGTCACTGCAAGCTACACCGTGACACATCTGCTGCCGCCCTCTACACGCTAACATACTACTCCTGCCACAGTCACTGCACACTACACCGTGCACATCTCTCCTGCCGTCCTAACTCTCTACATCTCTCCTGCCCAGTCCTCACAGCTACCCTGCACATCCTGCCTGCCCGTCCGACTCTTCCATGCTACTCCTGCCACAGTCACTGCACAGCTACACCGTGACACATCTGCTGCTGCCCTCCTGACTCCTCCTGACTCTCTGCACAGCACTGCACAGCTACACAGTGACACATCTCGCCTGCCCGCTACTCTGCTCACACTCCTGACACATGTACACTACACTGCCAGTACCAACCTCCTGCCACGCTGACTCCGCTACTCTCACATCTACTCCTCCACCATGCACATCTCGCTGCCCCCTACTCTCCTGCCCTCCTCGCCCTACCACTCCCGACACATCCTGCCCAGCTACCGTGCAACTCTGTCCTGCCCCGTCCACTCAACATACCTTCACATGTCCTGCACCTCCCATGACCACATGCTGCCTGCCCCCTCCTGCTCTGTACCATGCTAACTGCTGCCACGTCATCCAGCTAACCGTGACACTCCTGCCTGCCACGCCTAACCTCTAACATCTGCTCTGCCCGTCCTGCCTACCAGTCTCCTGCCAATCCTGCCCCCGTCCTACTCTCTGCCTCCTCCTGACACATCCACTACGCACACGGACACTCTGCTGCCTCCCCGTCCTAATCTCTACACTCTACTCCTGCCCATCATCACAGCTACCCGTGACACATCTGCTGCCGCCCACACTACCTCACATCTCCCTGCCACGTCTACACTCTCAGCACTCCTAACTCACATGTTCCTCCCGTCCTACTCTAACCTGACACTCTGCCCGTCAGCACGCTACCCGTCACATCTCTGCAGCACCGCCTACTCTTACCATCTACTCCGCACATCCACTGCACTACACCGTGACACACTCTGCCTGCCTCTCAACTCTTAACATACTACTCTGCCACACTGCACAGCTACACCGTGACACATCTGCTGCCTGCCCGCCTGACTCGTACATCCTCCTGCCACAGTCACTGCCAGCTACACCGTGACCATCTGCTGCCTGCCCCCGTCCTAACTCCACATCACTCCTGCCCGTCCTGCCAGCTACCAGTACACATCTGCTCCTGCCCCGTCCTACTCTGTCACATGCTCTCCTGCCACATCATGACAGCTACCACCTGAACTCTGCTGCTGCCCGTCCTGACTCTGTACCATCACTGCCTGCCACAGTCCCTGCCAGCTACCCGTGACACATCGCTGCCTGCCCCGTCCTACTCTACCATCTCCTGCCACAGTCACTGCACAGCTACCCGGACACACTGCTCCTGCCCGTCCCTGACCTCCTCCTCCATGCCTACAGCAATCTCCTGCACAGCTACACCGTGACACATCTGCTGCCTGCCCCGCCTAACTCTCTCTCTCCTGCCACAGTCACGCACAGCTACCCATGCACACACTCTGCTGCCTGCCCTCCACTCTGTACCATCTCTCCTCCACAGTCACTGCACACTACCCGTGACACATCTGCTGCCTGCCCTCCTAACTCCTCCAACTACACTCACGCCACACTGCACAGCTACCGCCACGTGACACATCTGCTGCCTGCCCCTCCTGACTCTGTACCATGCTCTCCTGCCACAGTCACTGCACGCTACACCGGTGACACATCTGCTGCCTGCCCCTCCTAACTCCTAACATACTACTCCTGCCACAGTCACTGCACAGCTACCCGTGACACATCTGCTGCCTGCCCCGCTCCTGACTCTTAACATCACTCCTGCCACAGTCACGCACAGCTACCCAGTGACACATCTGCTGCCTGCCCCGTCCTAACTCTCATACTACTCCTGCCACAGTCACTGCACAGCTACGCCGTGACACATCTGCTGCCTGCCCGTCCTGACTCTGTAACATACTACTCCTGCCACAGTCACTGCACAGCTACGCCAGTGACACATCTGCTGCCTGCCCCGTCCTAACTCTCTAACATACTACTCCTGCCACAGTCACTGCACAGCTACACCAGTGACACATCTGCTGCCTGCCCCGTCCTGACTCTGTACCATGCTGCTCCTGCCACAATCACTGCACAGCTACACCGGTGACACATCTGCTGCCTGCCCCGTCCTGACTCTCTACCATGCTACTCCTGCCACAGTCACTGCACAGCTACACCGGTGACACATCTGCTGCCTGCCCCGTCCTGACTCTGTACCATGCTGCTCCTGCCACAGTCACTGCACAGCTACACCGGTGACACATCTGCTGCCTGCCCCGTCCTAACTCTCTACCATGCTACTCCTGCCACAGTCACTGCACAGCTACGCCAGTGACACATCTGCTGCCTGCCCCGTCCAGACTCTGTACCATGCTGCTCCTGCCACAGTCACTGCACAGCTACACCGGTGACACATCTGCTGCCTGCCCGTCCTGACTCTGTAACATACTGCTCCTGCCACAGTCACTGCACAGCTACACCGGTGACACATCTGCTGCCTGCCCCGTCCTAACTCTCTACCATGCTACTCCTGCCACAGTCACTGCACAGCTACACCAGTGACACATCTGCTGCCTGCCCCGTCCTAACTCTGTACCATGCTGCTCCTGCCACAGTCACTGCACAGCTACACCGGTGACACATCTGCTGCCTGCCCCGTCCTAACTCTCTAACATACTACTCCTGCCACAGTCACTGCACAGCTACGCCAGTGACACATCTGCTGCCTGCCCCGTCCTGACTCTGTAACATACTACTCCTGCCACAGTCACTGCACAGCTACGCCAGTGACACATCTGCTGCCTGCCCCGTCCTAACTCTCTAACATACTACTCCTGCCACAGTCACTGCACAGCTACGCCAGTGTAATGTATGTAGTACAGTTCATATAGCGTCTTGTGCTTGGGTGCGATGAAAACACAGGAGTCACAGGTTTGATATAGAAGGTCTTGTATTACTTCATACAAGTGGCAAAAATAGTCACACAGTTTGCAGATACAGAAGCAGGAGACACAGCAGGCCAGAGTAACTTAAGCTCAGCAATCACTCTCCACAACAGGTTCAGGATCTTCTTCTCTGTTACCGTAAGTCCATGCAAACGTGGATCTTTCAAAGAGCAGGGTTCCAGAGTCCACAAGTGTTCCAGAGTTCCTCAGTAGGAATAGCTGGAGTACAAAGTCCAAGGCTTCCAGGAGTCAGGTCACAGGTTCACTGCAGGCTAGATTCTGAAGCACTGATTGCTCAGCTGTGGCTGCTTAAGAAGCAAGAGGGAGAGAATCAGGGCGGGAACATGAAAGCTGGAAACTCCATATTGACTGAGGGCAAGATAGCTGCAGCAAGACAGAAAGCAAAATGGCTGACGGAAAAACTGAGTTTCAAGAACATGTACAAAGAACCTTACATTACTCCCCCCTTAGGGACAACCTCCGGATGGCCTCAGACCAGGCTTGTCTGGGTACCTCTGATGAAACTGGCGGAGCAAACGAGGAGCATTAACGTTATTGACCGGTTCCCATGAGTTGTCCTCCACTGGGTAGCCCTGCCATTTAATCAAATATTGTAACTGATTTCTGTATAACCTGGAATCTAGAATTCTTTCCACCACAAATTCTTCCTGACCATCGACTAGCACTGGGTCAGGGCAAGGAGAAGAACGTCCAGGAAACGTATTGGGTGTTGCAGCCTTTAGTAGGGATACATGAAAGACAGGGTGGATTCTCATAGTTCTAGGCAGTTGAAGACGACAAGCAACGGTACTTATAATTTTACTGATTTTATAGGGTCCAATGTACTTATGTCCCAACTTAGACGATGGAATCCTTAACTTAAGATTTCTGGTTGACAGCCAGACCAGGTCTCCTACCTTGAAAGCTGGTGCAGGTTTATGAAATTTATCTGCTGCTTTCTTGTACCTTTCCTGAGCCAATTCCAGATTTTCCTTTAGAAGATCCATATTCTTCTGTAAAGACGTGATTCTTTCAGCCACTGCTGGTAAAGGCGTTTCTATGGGAAATCGTGGAAGAATGTTAGGATGATAACCTAGATTGGAGTAAAAAGGAGACTGCTTAGTGGAGGCGCTCTGAGAGTTGTTATAAGAGAACTCAGCCAATGGAAGTAGATCCACCCAATCATCCTGTAGGTGGCAGATAAAGCAGCGGAGATACTGCTCCAGAGTTTGATTGGTTCGTTCGGTCTGTCCATTAGTCTGGGGATGAAAAGCAGAAGAAAGGTTTACTTTAATGTCCAATCTGCACAGAAATTTTGCCAAAACCTTGAAGTGAATTGCACCCCTCGATCCGAAATGACCTCATCCGGTACTCCATGTAAGCGAAACACATCTTTAATCATCAAATCTGATGTCTGTTTTGCAGTGGGTAAGCCGACACAAGGGATAAAATGAGCTGCCTTTGTTAAACGATCAACCACCACTAGAATGGTGTTCTTCCCTTGAGAGATTGGTAACTCCACAATGAAGTCCATAGAAATGGATCCCCACGGGCGGGACGGGGTGGGAAGAGGTTGTAACAGACCAGTTGGTGAGGAGCGAGGTGTTTTACATCTTGCACAGACTTCACATGAAGTGACATAGTTTAAAACATCCTTCCTGCAAGTGGGCCACCAAAAGAAACGAGAAAGAAATTCCTGTGTCTTTAGAATTCCTCTATGCCCAGCTATCTTGGAATCGTGAATGAGTTGCAATACTCTCAATCTGACTGTTTCAGGAATATACAGGCGTTGTCCCTGAATCCACACACCATTCTTAAAGACAAGACTTACGTCCCTTGGGGTTGTGCCAACAAGGAATCCGCATGGTATGCTTCCTTGATGTCCTTAAGTAGGTCTTGATTATGAATCACTCCCAGGAATCTAGAGTCAGGAAGAATAGTCTTAGGAGGAGTAAGTGGACGGGTCTCTGCTGAATGAATCCTAGAGAGTG
>JARQOD010001006.1:67805-82334 GCA_033576555.1 Oophaga sylvatica | reverse complement strand
CCGCAAAGTTCCTTTATGCGGGCCTCCATTTTCCAGATCTTTTAAGACAGGAGTACTGGAAGGAGAGGAGAAAAAAAAAACAATAGTGTTTACCTGTGGTAACACTGCAGAGAGAAAAAAATTAAGGGAACTGCTCACCTGGAATGGTTGTGAGAAGTCACAACCACTATCATCACAGAAAGTTCAACCGGACATCTGATATCCACAGTTACAGCAGACACAAAAGAGGAAAGAAAAAAAAACAATAGTGTTTACCTGTGGTAACACTGCAGAAAAAAAACTTAAGGGAATTGCTCACCTGGAATGGTTGTGAGAAGTCACAACCACTGTCATCACAGAAAGTACAACCGGACGTCTGATATCCACAGTTACAGCAGACACAGCCTTCCCAGACCCAGCAGACACTAACGTTTTGGCTTCAGAATCTTGTAATGTATGTAGTACAGTTCATATAGCGTCTTGTGCTTGGGTGCGATGAAAATACATGAGACACAGGTTTGATATAGAAGGTCTTGTATTACTTCATACAAGTGGCAAAAATAGTCACACAGTTTGCAGACACAGAAGCAGGAGACACAGCAGGCCAGAGTAACTTAAGTTCAGCAATCACTCTCCACAACAGGTTCAGGATCTTCTTCTCTGTTACCGTAAGTCCATGCAAACGTGGATCTTTCAAAGAGCAGGGTTCCAGAGTCCACAAGTGTTCCAGAGTTCCTCAGTAGGAATAGCTGGAGTACAAAGTCCAAGGCTTCAGGAGTCAGGTCACAGGTTCACTGCAGGCTAGATTCTGAAGCACTGATTGCTCAGCTGTGGCTAATTAAGAAGCAAGAGGGAGAGAATCAGGGCGGGAACATGAAAGCTGGAAACTCCATATTGACTGAGGGCAAGATAGCTGCAGCAAGACAGAAAGCAAAATGGCTGACGGAAAAAAACTGAGTTTCAAGAACATGTACAAAGAACCTTACAGCCAGTGACACATCTGCTGCCTGCCCCGTCCTGACTCTGTACCATGCTGCTCCTGCCACAGTCACTGCACAGCTACACCGGTGACACATCTGCTGCCTGCCCCGTCCTGACTCTGTAACATACTGCTCCTGCCACAGTCACTGCACAGCTACACCGGTGACACATCTGCTGCCTGCCCCGTCCTGACTCTGTAACATACTGCTCCTGCCACAGTCACTGCACAGCTACGCCAGTGACACATCTGCTGCCTGCCCCGTCCTGACTCTGTAACATACTACTCCTGCCACAGTCACTGCACAGCTACACCAGTGACACATCTGCTGCCTGCCCCGTCCTGACTCTGTAACATACTGCTCCTGCCACAGTCACTGCACAGCTACGCCAGTGACACATCTGCTGCCTGCCCCGTCCTGACTCTGTACCATGCTGCTCCTGCCACAGTCACTGCACAGCTACGCCAGTGACACATCTGCTGCCTGCCCCGTCCTGACTCTGTAACATACTACTCCTGCCACAGTCACTGCACAGCTACGCCAGTGACACATCTGCTGCCTGCCCCGTCCTGACTCTGTAACATACTGCTCCTGCCACAGTCACTGCACAGCTACACCGGCGGTGACACATCTGCTGCCTGCCCCGTCCTGACTCTGTAACATACTGCTCCTGCCACAGTCACTGCACAGCTACACCGGCGGTGACACATCTGCTGCCTGCCCCGTCCTGACTCTGTAACATACTGCTCCTGCCACAGTCACTGCACAGCTACGCCAGTGACACATCTGACGAAACCGAGGGCGCTGAAACGCGCGTCGAGGCTCCTGCGCGTCTCTCCAGCATCCCTGCATGCGACATTTATCATGTCTCAAAGTAATAGATAGACCATTATTGATTTACCTTACTGGCCCATTAATTTGCTGGCCACATATTATACACAGCCTATTTAAGACTGTATGGTCTGTTAATCTTATATCTATGCAAACTAGTGTCATTTATCTGACATGCAGACATGCTGTGGGACGCGTGTTTCTCTATTTGCTGCATTATTTACCCTTTAGTGCATCAATTCCTTTAGCTGTTATTTTTATCTCTATATGAATACCTTGTCTTGTCTATATAATATATGTGCAATAAAATTTCTTAATTTGTCAGTAAAATCCCCTATATTTCATTTTTGGATTCTTATATTATTGCTTAGGGTCCCGTTACACATAGCTACTCACCAGCGATCCCGACAACGATATGCACTTGTCAGGATCGCTGGTGTGTCGCTACATGATCGCTGGTGAGCTGCCAAACAGGCAGCTCAGGCAGCGATCAGGACAGCGACTATGCCGGTAACAAGCGACGCACGTCACTTAGTTACTGGCAGTGTACCTTAGATAACAGCGCCCTGGTGCAGGGAGCTGGTAACCAAGGTACACATCGGGTTTCCAGGCGCCGATCGGAGCTTAGAAACCCGCTGAGTACCTTGGTTACCAGCTCCCCTGCACCAGCGCGCTGGTATCTAACGTACACATCGGGTTTCCAGGCGCCAGGTTTACCTTGGTTACCAGCTCTGGCTGGCTGATCGCTGGTCTCCTGCCTGCCACATGCAGCGATGTGTGCTGACCAGCGGGAGACCAGCGATCAAAAAATGGTCCAGGACATTCAGCGACGATCAGCGATACCCAGCAGGGGGGTTGATGATCGCTGAGTGTCACACTAAGCGAGATCGCTGGCTAGGTCGCTGTGGCGTCACAAAATCGGTGACGTTTCAGCGATCTTGCTAGTGATCTCACTATGTGTAACGGGCCTTTATTCTAAGTATAACTGGTTGATCCCTTTAGGAGGATCTTTTATGTAGAGATTCTTCAGTTCTTTTTTGGTTTTCATGATTCAGGCCTGGTGTCATCTGACAATACAAAGGTGACATCAACCCCCCAACCATCACCCCACTTGCCACCATTACAGGGCAAGAGGGAAGAGAGAGGCTAAGTGCCAGATTTGGCGCATCCTATAGATACGCCTTTTCTGGGGCGGCTGAGAGCTGATGTTTTTAGCCTGAGGGGGGGCAATATCCATGACCCCTTCCTAGGCTATTAATATCAGCAGAAAAAAGTCCAGCTCACCATAGTAGACATCCTAGGATGATCAGAGCACGGGAACGATTTTGTCAAGGCGTCGAGCAATCAAAACATGAGAAGTCCAGCTCAACGAACTAGTGAAAAAACTTCTTCATTCACCAAAAAGTGCTGGGCAGAGGATAAAACAACATCAGCGTAAACAGTTACATGATATGCAACATCCTTTGCTGTTTAGATTTTATAGGGGACCCCATGTCAATATTTTTCTGGGGTTCCCTGTAGTTTACTAGTCAGTAAAGGCTAAGCAAACAGCTGTGAGCTGATATTAATAGCCTGGGAACCTTTATTGCTATTGGCTCCTTCCCAAAACATTAACATCAGCCATTGGCTTTCACTCTTCTGGTTATGAAAATGATGCGGAAGCCCATGCACTTTTTTTAATTTAAATTAATAGTTGCTGTTTGGTTACAGCCTATGTAGGTTCATTCTGTCAACACTCCTACATAGGCTGGTGACAATATGTATGTGTTTACTTATCGGCTTAGTAATGAGGGTGTCAGGCGGACACCTTTTGATTACTAAGCCTAGGGCTCTGCTGTCAATTACAGCTGCTGACCCCAAGCCCTAATCCCATTACCCTGATGATACTGCATCAGCATGAAAAAGGAGGTGTGGGACCAAGAAATTACATCACAATTTAAAAAAAATATCTTTATTTAGCTAAAAAAAAAACATTCATTGCTGTACAAAAACGCATGCAAAAACGCATACTAAAACACACCAAAAAAGAGGCAAAAACAAGCATTTTTACCACAGATTTTTCCTTCCAAGAGTTGCAGAAATTTCTGCAAGCAAATACTCAACGTGCGCACATAGCCTAAAGGCGTTCATCTGACTCTGAGGGGAACTCGCACTGAGCTCCACAGATTTTCCAGGCAATTGGAGACATTATATTTATGTGATTTGCATGAAGTTATTTTCAACAAATCATGTTTTGGGGAAAAATTTGTCAAAGTTGGAGAATTTGAATTTCAAAAGATCTTCTCATCTCTACACGTGATGCATAATTCCAGCCACCTGACTGCTGCTAATTACTGGCCTAAAGGGTATGCCACACTAAACAACATCGCTAACGGGATCGCTAAAAAACGTCACTATTTAGCGATCCCGTTAGCGATGTTGTTCAGTGCGGCATCTTCCAGCGACGAGCTTCCTGCTTTGATCTCGCTCGTCGTTCTCATCGTTCCGGACCCTATTTTCTCGTCGCGCCCCGCTGGGTAAGTATATATCGCTAGTGTGGCACCTTTTCTTAGCGATTTAGCGGTACTTTTGTACTGCTAAAGTCGTTAAGGAGATCGCTAACCGCGATAGCGTCCTTAACGATATCGCTAAAATAGGTAGCCACTAGCGATATAGAAATAATCCCGCTAGCGATCTCATTAGTATGCGACGCTAACGAGATCGCTAGCGGGATTGTGTAGTGTGGCAGTACCAGGTGACGGAATATAATTTCAGGGTCCATGGGGGTAAGTGCAGGTGAGTGGGCCTCAGTTTATTATTGTAGGCTTCTCCTACGTACAGTATGTGTTATGGTTGTGAGGTGTCAGGAGATGCCAGGCAATCCATGGTGAAGGTCTTGTCATGGTGCCCCCGTAGGAGTGGTAGGGCTATCATTGCTACGTTTACTCACATGGTAATATGTTTGTGTAGCGGTTTTTACATCTGTTCACAGGGAGGTCGGCAGCGCTGTGCGGAATATCCAGGCCGATCATCTTCAGCTCCTGGAAAAGACATGGCCAATGGTAACGGGGTGACATATGATGGGTAACGTGATGTACGGAGGTCTATGGCCGAGCTCTGGTAATGCTGAGGGACAGTCACGCACAGTGTAGGAAAGACTAAGTGCAACATGAAGGGATACGAGAAAGGGAATCCAACACTAGAGAAGGGGGGAGTGGAGACCCCTATGCAGCTCTAACGTCACCCTGTCTGCCCTAACGACCCTACATAGGTTCTGCACCTATCGCCGAGCAGGAACCTAATCCATGCCTGACCCTAGCAGTAAGCCCTGCATAAGGAAGGATAGAATAAGTACTGGTCACTCCCCACTACCACTAAAGACAAATGGGATACACAAACAAGGGGAACACTTAGCTTGAGTAGACTCAGAGAGAAACACAGACGTCCTCCAAACACCAAAGAGGAAGAAAGCCGACTGCTATAACTCCAAGCCTCAATAGGGAAATGGAAATATCACAGGCAACTCCCAGCAGCAAACTGGGAGTTATACACACCCCAGTCCAGGTGTGTCAACTAGAGTAGAAGGAAGGTTGCCACTAGGTCCTAGAGTCAGTACCAGGAAGAAGTCTACTGAGACCTTCTGCAGTCAGATGCAGTGTGACGGTCTGCAGCCACTGACACACTCGTGACAGGGACATGCTGAGGGGCACCAGAAGGGTGAATTACACATGTACCAAGCAGATCTCGGCTCAGGACCCTCCATTATCAGAGACCACTATGATCAGGGACTTGGATTCTAGCACTTACCTCAAACTGCAGCGAGAACTTGTAGTCAGAGTCCTTGGCCATGTCCAAAATGTAGGAATCAAAGTCATCCAACTGCACAGGACTTCCAGGACAAAGGAGAAGTAACAGGAAGGGTTATTAATATGATCCCCACTAATATGGACCCACTAATATAAATCACAAGTTACTGATGATAAATGAGGTGGAACATCCAAACAGCACCGGCACAACCACAGGCTGACAGCTGATATCAGAGCGCAGCAGCGGTGGGGCATGTCACCATCGTATATCCTGCTACACCTCTGACTGCAGCTGATAATGAGATGAAGGGAAGGACGCTGCTTGTCACCTACTTGGTCAGCTTCCGCTTCTTGAATCCATTCTTGCTCCTAAAACAAAATATTAAACAATATGTAACAGCAGAGAATGTAACTTATGCAGACACGTCACTGATTATTGGGTGCAGACACGTCACTGATTATTGGGTGCAGACACGTCACTGATTATTGGGTGCAGACACGTCATTGATTATTGGATGCAGACACGTCACTGATTATTGGGTGCAGACACGTCACTGATTATTGGGTGCAGACACGTCACTGATTAGTGGGTGCAGACACGTCACTGATTATTGGGTGCAGACACGTCACTGATTATTGGGTGCAGACACGTCACTGATTAGTGGGTGCAGACACGTCACTGATTAGTGGGTGCAGACACGTCACTGATTATTGGGTGCAGACACGTCACTGATTATTGGGTGCAGACACGTCACTGATTATTGGGTGCAGACACGTCACTGATTATTGGGTGCAGACACGTCACTGATTATTGGGTGCAGACACGTCACTGATTATTGGGTGCAGACACGTCACTGATTATTGGGTGCAGACACGTCACTGATTATTGGGTGCAGACACGTCACTGATTATTGGGTGCAGACACGTCACTGATTATTGGGTGCAGACACGTCACTGATTATTGGGTGCAGACACGTCACTGATTATTGGGTGCAGACACGTCACTGATTATTGGGTGCAGACACGTCACTGATTATTGGATGCAGACACGTCACTGATTATTGGGTGCAGACACGTCACTGATTAGTGGGTGCAGACACGTCACTGATTAGTGGGTGCAGACACGTCACTGATTATTGGGTGCAGACACGTCACTGATTATTGGGTGCAGACACGTCACTGATTATTGGGTGCAGACACGTCACTGATTATTGGGTGCAGACACGTCACTGATTATTGGGTGCAGACACGTCACTGATTATTGGGTGCAGACACGTCACTGATTATTGGGTGCAGACACGTCACTGATTATTGGGTGCAGACACGTCACTGATTATTGGGTGCAGACACGTCACTGATTATTGGGTGCAGACACGTCACTGATTATTGGGTGCAGATACGTCACTGATTATTGGGTGCAGACACGTCACTGATTATTGGGTGCAGACACGTCACTGATTATTGGGTGCAGTGTTGTGAATGGGTTTGAGATGAGTTCTGAGCAGAGGCTCCCTCTGGTGGTTACAAGCGGTACTAGTGAGGATTGTGAGGACTGGGAATCAGGTGTTACTGATTGGTCTTATATAAGGGAGTCATTTTCCCATCAGGGTTGCCGGTGATCAATTGTTCTGGTCTGAATCCTTCTTTCCAGTTTCCCTTGTAGCCTGCTGTGTCGTGTCTGCATCTCCTGCTATCAGATAAGACAATTTCTTATTTTGTGTTTTTGCTATATTTTTGCATTTGGTCCTGCACTTCTGTGGGGGCCTTCTGGGTCCCCTCCGGGGGCTTTTGCCCTCTCAGTTTAGTTCAGCCACTGAGTTTTGTTCTTTTGCTTTTTCCAGGTTTTTTTTCAGTGGCTGCTGTTTTGATTTTGTTACACCAGAGAACTAATTTAGGTGGTAGAGGTCGTGTGATCTCAGGTGATTTTGAAATTAGTAGTGTTGGTGTTTTTTCAGGGTTTTCTGAGATTGCAGTAAGTGCCCTTCCTATCCTTTTCTATTTAGATAGTTTGGGCCCCAGCGTTTGCTCATACTATTTTCTTTCTGTGTCTGTATTTCCTCTTGTCTAACCGCCATTACATGTTTGGGGGCTTTCTATTATCTTTGGGGTTCTGCTCCGGGGCAGATAGCTTTCCTATTTCTATCTTTAGGTGTAGTTAGTTTCTCAGGCTGTGACGAGGCGTCTAGGACCAACGTAGGAACGCTCCACGGCTACCTCTAGTTGTGGTGGTTAGTCAGGGTACTGCAATCTCATAGATTCCAACTGCTCTGGTGTATTTCCTTTTTTACCTGCACTCCTCAGCTACCGAAACATAACAGTATCACCGGCCCAAAAAATTGTATGGTACTCACAGAAGGGAAAAAATATTTTGAAGGAAGAAAAGTTGTCAGAGATATTTTTCTGTTTGTTGCATTTTTTTTTTTCCCTCTGTATCTCTGGGTGCTGGGGAGGATCTTTTCTCCCAATGGAGTTTGCACAGTTGTCTGGCCGTGTGGATCAGCTTGCCACTGAGGTTCAGAGTATTGCTGCATATCTTGCTAGGTTGCCTGTTGTGGAACCTAGGATCCCCATGCCAGATTTGTTTTTGGGGGATCGAGCTAAGTTTCAGAATTTCAAAAATAATTGTAAATTGTTTCTTGCCTTAAAATCTAAGTCCTCAGGGAACGCAGCGCAGCAGGTTCAAATTATCATCTCTCTCCTGCGCGGCGATCCTCAGGATTGGGCTTTTTCCCTGACACCTGGGGATCCTGTTTTGAGTGATGTTGATGCATTTTTTCAGGCTTTGGGGTTATTGTACGATGAGCCTAATGTCACTGATCAAGCTGAAAAAACCTTGTTGGCATTAAATCAGGGGCTTGATGACGCTGAGTTATACTGTCAGAGATTCCGTAGGTGGGCAGTCCTGACCAAATGGAATGACGACGCTTTGGCGGCCCTTTTCCGGAAGGGTCTGTCTGATAATGTAAAGGATGTTATGGTGGGATTCCCTGTCCCCTCTGGTCTCAATGATTCTATGTTATTAGCGATTCAAATTGACAGACGTTTGCGTGAGCGGAGAAGTATGCGTGGAGTGGTGTTGCCTTGTGAGCCAGCTGCTGAACCCATGCAGTGTGATAGAGTGGTGTCTGGGGCACAGCGTCATGAGTTTCGAAAGCGCAATGGGTTATGTTTCTACTGTGGTGATGCCTCTCATGCTATTTCAGTCTGCCCTAAGCGGGGAAGACATTTTGCACGCTCAGTTGTCTTGGGTAGTGTTCAGACTAAGTTTTTATTAACTGTCACTCTGATATGCTCTCTGTCCTCATTTTCTGCTCAGGCTTTCGTTGATTCTGGAGCAGCTATTAACCTGATGGATTATGATTTTGCTAAACGTTGTGGGTTTCCCTTGATAGCCCTACAGAAGTCTATTCCTTTACTGGGGATCGATTCTACCCCTTTGGCTGAGAATAAACCCCAGTTTTCTACTCAGGTGATAATGAGGGTTGAACCTGATCACCAGGAGTGCTGCAAATTTTTGGTTCTATATAATCTGCATGACATTATCGTGCTGGGTTTCCCTTGGTTACAGTCTCATAATCCTGTTTTGGATTGGATATCTGTGTCTGTAACCAGTTGGGGCTGCCAATGTGTTAATACCAACACTCCTGTTTTTCTGCCCCCCCAGGCTCAGGATGTTCCTGACTTTTTGTTTGATTTTTCTGATGTGTTTAGCGAAAGTAAATCTTCATCCTTGCCTCCCCATAGGAGCTATGACTGCGCTATTGAATTAGTGCCGGGTAGTAAATTCCCTAAAGGTCGCCTTTTTAACTTGTCTGTACCTGAACATGACGCTATGCGGTCTTATATCAAGGAATCATTGGAGAAGGGTCATATCAGACCATCCTCTTCACCCTTAGGTGCCGGTTTTTTCTTTGTGGCCAAAAAAGATGGTTCATTAAGGCCGTGTATTGATTATCGTCTCTTGAACAATATTACTGTGAAATATCAATACCCGTTACCCTTGATTTCTGACCTGTTTTCCAGGGTGAAAAACGCTACTTGGTTTACCAAGCTTGACCTCAGGGGGGCGTATAACCTTATTCGCATTAAGCACGGGGATGAATGGAAGACGGCATTCAATACCCCCGAAGGGCATTTTGAGTACCTAGTGATGCCCTTTGGGCTCACTAATGCTCCTTCCGTCTTCCAGTCCTTCATGAATGACATTTTCAGGGATTTTGTGGACAAGTTTCTGATTGTTTATTTGGATGATATCTTGATTTTTTCTAATGACTGGGACTTTCATGTGAAACATGTTCGAACTGTATTCCAGATTTTGAGAGAGAATGCTCTGTATGTGAAGGGATCAAAGTGTCTTTTTGGCGTACAGAAGATCTCATTTCTGGGATTCATTTTGTCCCCATCTGTTATTGAAATGGACCCGGTCAAGGTTCAGGCCATCTGTGATTGGGTCCAACCTACTTCATTAAAGGCTCTTCAGAGATTTTTGGGTTTTGCCAATTTTTATCGTAAATTTATTGGTAATTTCTCGGTTATTGTTAAACCATTAACTGATTTGACCAGAAAGGGTTCTGATGTGGTGAATTGGCCTCCTGAGGCAGTCTCTGCATTTCAGGAACTTAAGCAGAGATTCACTTCTGCTCCTGTTCTACGGCAGCCTGATGTTTCTCTGCCATTTCAGGTGGAGGTTGATGCCTCTGAAATTGGGGCAGGTGCCGTTTTGTCCCAAAAAGATCCAGAGACCTCTAAAAGTAACCCTTGTGCCTTTTTCTCTCGAAAATTTTCTCCTACTGAACGTAATTATGACGTGGGTAATCGGGAGTTATTGGCCATGAAGTGGGCTTTTGAAGAGTGGAGACATTGGCTGGAGGGAGCCAAACATCAGGTGGTGGTCCTTACGGACCATAAGAATCTGGTCTATCTGGAATCTGCCAAGCGACTCAATCCTAGACAGGCCAGGTGGGCCTTGTTTTTCACACGTTTTAATTTTGTGGTTTCCTTTCTTCCTGGCACTAAGAATGTTAAGGCGGATGCCCTCTCGAGGAGTTTCCTTGCGGACTCTCCTGAGCTATCTGATCCCTCTGTTATTTTGAAGGAGGGTGTAGTTCTTTCCGCCATCTCACCCAATTTGAGACTTGCTCTGGAGGGGTGTCAGGAGGATAGGCCCGAGCGCTGCCCTGTTGGAAATTGTTTGTCCCGGACCAATGGAAAAAGAGTGTGATGTCTGAGATTCATTGTTCCGCATTGGCTGGGCATCCCGGAATTTTTGGTACCAGAGACTTGGTTAGTCGGTCCTTTTGGTGGTCTACCTTGTCTCGCGATGTCAGGGAATTTGTGCAGTCCTGCGGGACTTGCTCTCGCTCCAAGCCTTGCTCTCGCTCTAGTGGTTTGTTGATGCCATTGCCTGTGCCCAAGAGACCATGGACCCATATCTCTATGGATTTCATTTCCGATCTTCCTGTTTCTCAGAGAATGACCACCATCTGGGTAATTTGTGATAGGTTTTCCAAAATGATACATCTTGTGCCATTACCTAAGTTGCCTTCCTCCTCTGAATTGGTGCCGTTGTTCCTTCAGCACGTGGTTCGTTTACACGGCATTCCTGAGAACATTGTGTCTGACAGAGGAGTCCAGTTTGTTTCCAGATTTTGGAGGACTTTTTGTTCTAAACTGGGTGTTCAATTGTCTTTCTCCTCGGCATTTCATCCTCAGACCAATGGTCAAACTGAGAGAACAAACCAGACATTGGAGACTTATCTAAGATGCTTTGTGTCTGCTGATCAGGATGACTGGGTCTCTTTTTTGCCTTTGGCTGAGTTTGCTCTTAATAATAGGGCTAGCTCTGCCACTTTGATGTCTCCGTTTTTCTGTAATTCTGGGTTTCACCCTCGATTTTCTTCAGGACAGACGGAGGCTTCTGTCTGTCCAGGTGTTGACTCTGTTGTTGAGCGTATGCAGCAGATTTGGGACCAGGTAGTGGAGAGGTTGTCCCTCTCTCAGGAGAAGGCCCAGCGGTTTGCTAACCGGCATAGGACTGATGGTCCTCGGTTTAAAGTGGGGGACTTGGTCTGGTTGTCCTCAAAGAATATTCCTATGAGAGTAGCATCTCCTAAATTTAAGCCTAGGTTCATTGGACCTTATAAGATCATGGAGATTATTAATCCTGTTTCTTTTCGTTTGCTTCTTCCAGGGACATTTAAGATCCATAACGTGTTCCACAAGTCCTTGTTGAAGAGGTTTGTTGAGCCAGTGGTTCCTGCTGCTGTGCCTCCTGACCCTGTTTTGGTTGAGGGCAATCTGGAGTATGTGGTTGAGAAAATATTGGATTCTCGTTTTTCTAGACGAAGACTCCAGTATTTGGTTAAATGGAGAGGTTATGGTCAGGAAGACAATTCTTGGGTGTTTGCTTCGGACATCCATGCTAGGAGACTTATCCGTGCGTATCATAGAACTCATCCTGACCGACCTGGTTGCTCAAATGAGGGTTCGGTGACCCTCCTCAAGGGGGGGTACTGTTGTGAATGGGTTTGAGATGAGTTCTGAGCAGAGGCTCCCTCTGGTGGTTACAAGCGGTACTAGTGAGGATTGTGAGGACTGGGAATCAGGTGTTACTGATTGGTCTTATATAAGGGAGTCATTTTCCCATCAGGGTTGCCGGTGATCAATTGTTCTGGTCTGAATCCTTCTTTCCAGTTTCCCTTGTAGCCTGCTGTGTCGTGTCTGCATCTCCTGCTATCAGATAAGACAATTTCTTATTTTGTTTTTGCTATATTTTTGCATTTTGTCCTGCACTTCTTTGGGGGCCTTCTGGGTCCCCTCCGGGGGCTTTTGCCCTCTCAGTTTAGTCCAGCCACTGTGTTTTGTACTTTTGCTTTTTCCAGTTTTTTTTCAGTGGCTGCTGTTTTGATTTTTTTTTACACCAGAGAACTAATTTAGGTGGTAGAGGTCGTGTGATCTCAGGTGATTTTGAAATTAGTAGAGTTGGTGTTTTTTCAGGGTTTTCTGAGATTGCAGTAAGTACCCTTCCTGTCCTTTTCTATTTAGATAGTTTGGGCCCCAGCGTTTGCTCATACTATTTTCTTTCTGTGTCAGTATTTCCTCTTGTCTAACCGCCATTACATGTTTGGGGGCTTTCTATTATCTTTGGGGTTCTGCTCCGGGGCAGATAGCTTTCCTATTTCTATCTTTAGGTGTAGTTAGTTTCTCAGGCTGTGACGAGGCGTCTAGGACCAACGTAGGAACGCTCCACGGCTGCCTCTAGTTGCGGTGGTTAGTCAGGGTACTGCAATCTCATAGATTCCAACTGCTCTGGTGTATTTCCTTTTTTACCTGCACTCCTCAGCTACCGTAACATAACAGTGCAGACACGTCACTGATTATTGGGTGCAGACACGCCACTGATTATTGGGTGCAGACACGTCACTGATTATTGGGTGCAGACACGTCATTGATTAGTGGGTGCAGACACGTCACTTATTATTGGGTGCAGACACGTCACTGATTATTGGGTGCAGACACGTCACTGATTATTGGGTTCAGACACGTCACTGATTATTGGGTGCAGACACGTCACTGATTATTAGGTTCAGACACGTCACTGATTATTGGGTGCAGACACGTCACTGATTATTGGGTGCAGACAAGTCACTGATTATTGGGTGCAGACACGTCACTGATTATTGGGTGCAGACAAGTCACTGATTATTGGGTGCAGACATGTCACTGATTAGTGGGTGCAGACACGTCACTGATTATTGGGTGCAGACACGTCACTGAATATTGGGTGCAGACACGTCACTGATTATTGGGTGCAGACACGTCACTGATTATTGGGTGCAGACACGTCACTGATTATTGGGTGCAGACACGTCACTTATTATTGGGTGCAGACACGTCACTGATGATTGGGTGCAGACACGTCACTGATTAGTGGGTGCAGACACGTCACTGATTATTGGGTGCAGACACGTCACTGATTATTGGGTGCAGACACGTCACTGATTATTGGGTGCAGACACGTCATTGATTAGTGGGTGCAGACACGTCACTGATTATTGGGTGCAGACACGTCATTGGGTGCAGACACGTCACTGATTATTGGGTGCAGACACGTCATTGGGTGCAGACACGTCACTGATTATTGGGTTCAGACACGTCACTGATTATTGGGTGCAGACACGTCACTGATTATTGGATGCAGACACGTCACTGATTATTGGGTGCAGACACGTCATTGATTAGTGTGTGCAGATACGTCACTGATTATTGGGTGCAGACACGTCACTGATTATTGGGTGCAGACACGTCACTGATTATTGGGTGCAGACATGTCACTGATTATTGGGTGCAGACACGTCACTGATTATTGGGTGCAGACACGTCATTGGGTGCAGACACGTCACTGATTATTGGGTGCAGACACGTCACTGATTATTGGGTGCAGACACGTCACTGATTATTGGGTGCAGACACGTCACTGATTATTGGGTGCAGACACGTCACTGATTATTGGGTGCAGGCACGTCACTGATTATTGGGTGCAGACACGTCATTGGGTGCAGACACGTCACTGATTATTGGGTGCAGACACGTCACTGATTATTGGGTGCAGACACGTCACTGATTATTGGGTGCAGACACGTCACTGATTATTGGGTGCAGACACTCACTGATTATTGGGTGCAGTTAGAAGTCACAGGTTATTGGGGTTATTGGTGCAGACACAAGTCACCGGTTATCGGGTGCAGCCACAAGTCACTGGTTAGTGGATACAGCCACAAGTCACTGGTTATCGGGTGTAGTCACAAGTCACTGGTTATTGGGTGTAGCCACAAGTCACTGGTTATCGGGTGCAGCCACAAATCACTGGTTATCGGGTGTAGCCACAAGTCACTGGTTATCGGGTGCAGACACAGTCACCGGTTATCGGGTGCAGCCACAAATCACTTGTTATC
>JARQOD010001006.1:0-67705 GCA_033576555.1 Oophaga sylvatica | reverse complement strand
GGGTGTAGCCACTGTGTGGCCCAGCTATGTCAGGCACACATAATCCAGGAGAATGCACAGGAAGGTAACCGCAAAAGCTTGATATCCATTCACGTCACTCACACTTTCAGACACACCCATTAGGGGTATAAAAGGAAGTGACACGTAGCAGTCAGTGTTCAGTCAGAGATTCAAGCCTTGGGAGACTCAGGAGTGAGTCATGCCCAGTGTTCAGATAGTTTCCTGTCTGAGAAGAGCTCAGATTAGTCAGTTTCCTGTCTCAGGACAGTTGAGATCATTGAGATAGCTTCCTGTCTTAGGACAGTGCAGTTCAGTGTCAGTTCAGTCTGGACTTGGAGAATACTGAGAGCTGTTCAGTGAGCTCTGGAGAAAGCTGGCATTTCCATCAAAGCTACAAGTGCTTATGTTAAGAGCGAGAGCAGGGCGAAGGGCACAGTGGAGAAGATAGATGCTAGTGCACCAGGTACCAGATTACCTGCACTAATTCACCGGACACCGGGGTCCAAAGCGTTGCTAGCGCTTCACGCCTAGTAACAAGATAACCGGAGGCTTTCTGGACTACAGGTCGCAGAAGGTAGCCCTAAGCGCTGATACGTAAACGGAGTCAGGGGGAACAAGGACCTTGAGTGGGACGCTACAAAAGTAGGGACTTAGTTCTCTCAACATCTGATAATCAGAGACATAGAAGGCTCCACCACAATGTCGGCCGGGCGTTGCAGCTATTGAGTAAACTGGAGATTGCAGAGTTAACTTCGCTTCATGCAAGTTTGGACTCACATACATATGAAGTAAAGGAGGCCTCTAACCTGCTCAGCGGAGACCCTAAATGTGCATTCTCCACCCCGACCAGCTCCCCGGGACCTGCCTGAAACACCTACAAGTAAAGGTATGAAAAGAAGCTGCATTGTGTGTGATTGAATTCTTAACTACACCCTGCATCATCACCATAGACTTCCAGGGACCCGTCTCACCTGTGGGAGACTTACCACCCAGCTGCCCCCATAACATCCCCTGTGAAGATCCATATAGCAGCGCTGGTCCAATTGATCAGACACCACAGGTGGCGTCACGAACTATCTATTCTACAACTCCCCTGTAAATATCCCCCATTGTATGAGCGCCCAGGGCCACGGACCGAGTCCCGCTGCCAGTGACAAATCCCATAGACTTTCATGGGCTCGGTGCCGAGTACCCCATTGCCCTGGTACTTAGTGCGACTCATCTCTTCTGGAGTCACGAACAGGATCCAAAGCTTGCAAAAATTTGTGAGTCCTGTGTTGCCTATTGAACTGTTATGTGCAGAAAGAGACTGTTTGCTGTTTGTCACTTTTGGCGCCAAATACCGCCATTTTACCGCCATATTCGCGCCCTGAGGCGCTGGTGAAGAAGGTGGGCGTGCACTCGTGGGCGTGTACCCCCCCTGTGGCGCGAAAGTTATGGCCGCCCTCTCAAAATGCTACTATAATGTGCGAGCCTGTCCCACTGCTAAGGAAATACGCCTCCTCTTCATCTTCTATGCAAAAAGGAGGAGACGCAAATCCCGCCTCCACGGAAGAGACCAGATTGTCCCTGATGGAAAACACAGTCTGGCCTGGAGTGAGATGGCGGAAGGACAGGAGAATCTGTGCGGAGGAGCGGAGGCGTACAAACCCTGCTCCCCGGAGGATTTACTGCCTGTGCCGGAGCTGTCCCCAGATCGGGACACTGACCCCACTATACTGGAATTAAAGAGAGAAAATGCGGTGCTCAGAAGACTAATCCAGCGTCATGCCGACTTGGAGGAGACCGAGAGACGCTGGCGTGCCCAGACACAGCAGCTGCTGTGGGACGCAGTGTTCTCTCCCACAGACATCACCCCATCACTTGATTTTCCAAAGTCCCTGCTGAAAAAGGCTGAAGGACAACCGGAGGCCGCCCCCAAAAGTGCTGTACCTGATCCCACCGATGGAGAGGTGGAGGAGAAGGAGGCTGAGGAGGCCCTGCCCGTTCCGGAGTGCCCGCCAGGCCAGGAGGCCGCAGCAGACTACGATTCCCCGGTAGGAACACCGGAGGGGTCCCAGCCATCATTGCCGGAGATAGACTGGGACGTGATGGAGCGATTGGATGACGTGACCTATGACTTCCAAACTAGTAATGCCTGGCAACGCTGTGAGGAAAAGAGACAACGGCAGGAGGAAGAGAGGGAGATACAACGGAACCGACAACAACGGCATGAGAAGTTCCTCGCCGACAAAGAGATGGTCCGTAAAGACAAAGGTACGCTACGGGAACCGCGGCGCCAGGGGTGCATCGTAGAATTTCAGCTCCGCAAGGGCTGGGGCTTTATCCGGGAACCGGGCCTATATCCGGGAGTCTTTGTAAGCCGCCGGGATGTAGAGTCCCACCTGCCCATCGGTCATCCGGGAAGGGATCTGGTAAATGGGGACATCGTTAATTACACCCGGCACTGGGGTTTAAAGGGATGGTATGCCCTAAATGTTTCCATTGTCAGAGACCCCGTCCCCGACGCCGGTAACGCACATAAAACCGCAGCGTCCCAGTCCCGGGCCCCAACAGCACCAGGCCATGCCCCGGCATCGCCCCCTGCGTACTCCTCTCGATCTACGTCGCCCTTCGCATCGCAGCCAACGTCACAGTCAACACTGCCGCATATGCCCCAACCTGCATCACAATATGCATCGCGATCCGCATCACAATCCGCATCGCAAACTGCATCGCAAGATACCGCGGCATCTTCAGCAACGCCACTTGCATCATACCTAAAAGGAGTACTCGGTGAGACCACAGTGAGAACTGTCGCTACCCAGACCTACATAGCAGGACACGATATGCTGGTAATGGGAACCCAAGGGCATCGTGTTATTCTGTCCCCAGGGATGGAAAAGGTCAACGTCGCCACTACTAAGAAGGAAGATAAAAGCCAGTAGGACCCAGACAGGGTTTACTGCAACTGAAGAATTGTAAAAAGTTGATGAAGAAGTTTGACAGAATTGCACATTATTTAAAACGTTTAATAATATGTATGATGTTTACATAACTTAAAGTAGAATACCCGGCTGGGTAAAAGAATTAAATAATGATAGTTAACAGGTTAATGGTTATTGTATAAAGTTTTACAAAGAAGATTTTTTGCACTTTAATAGAAGTTAAAGTATTAATGTGATTACTTGAAATGTGTCTTTTCTCATGCATGGACTGCTTGGCTGTGGACTGTGCCAGCCCAAAGACTCTCAATGTAAATAGTTTGCGCTTCGGTGCTACATCTTGGTTTTACACGAAACCATTACTACCTCTGAAAGAAAACCCGTGTGGTGTGGCCTTGAGTGAGGTCTGCAACAGAGAAGTCCTGCAGCCCACCCAGGACCCACGTGGGAGGTTTGGTGCGGGTCCTCCACAAGAATTTGTCTTGTATTATGGAAATGTTTTGATACTTTGATACTTTTGTATTTTTCTAATGTACAAATTGTAACGTTCAAGAAGTCTTACCTCCCGCAAGGGATGAGTTAAAAATGTTTATGTTAAACGCAAAAACAAAAATGTTTTCTTTTTCTCTTTTACAGCCCGGGAGTGCTGTGTTTAACCAAGGGGGGATGTGTGGCCCAGCTATGTCAGGCACACATAATCCAGGAGAATGCACAGGAAGGTAACCACAAAAGCTTGATATCCATTCACGTCACTCACACTTTCAGACACACCCATTAGGGGTATAAAAGGAAGTGACACGTAGCAGTCAGTGTTCAGTCAGAGATTCAAGCCTTGGGAGACTCAGGAGTGAGTCATGCCCAGTGTTCAGATAGTTTCCTGTCTGAGAAGAGCTCAGATTAGTCAGTTTCCTGTCTCAGGACAGTTGAGATCATTGAGATAGCTTCCTGTCTTAGGACAGTGCAGTTCAGTGTCAGTTCAGTCTGGACTTGGAGAATACTGAGAGCTGTTCAGTGAGCTCTGGAGAAAGCTGGCATTTCCATCAAAGCTACAAGTGCTTATGTTAAGAGCGAGAGCAGGGCGAAGGGCACAGTGGAGAAGATAGATGCTAGTGCACCAGGTACCAGATTACCTGCACTAATTCACCGGACACCGGGGTCCGAAGCGTTGCTAGCGCTTCACGCCTAGTAACAAGATAACCGGAGGCTTTCTGGACTACAGGTCGCAGAAGGTAGCCCTAAGCGCTTATACGTAAACGGAGTCAGGGGGAACAAGGACCTTGAGTGGGACGCTACAAAAGTAGGGACTTAGTTCTCTCAACATCTGATAATCAGAGACATAGAAGGCTCCACCACAATGTCGGCCGGGCGTTGCAGCTATTGAGTAAACTGGAGATTGCAGAGTTAACTTCGCTTCATGCAAGTTTGGACTCACATACATATGAAGTAAAGGAGGCCTCTAACCTGCTCAGCGGTGACCCTGAATGTGCATTCTCCACCCCGACCAGCTCCCCGGGACCTGCCTGAAACACCTACAAGTAAAGGTATGAAAAGAAGCTGCATTGTGTGTGATTGAATTCTTAACTACACCCTGCATCATCACCATAGACTTCCAGGGACCCGTCTCACCGGTAGGAGACTTACCACCCAGCTGCCCCCATAACATCCCCTGTGAAGATCCATATAGCAGCGCTGGTTCAATTGATCAGACACCACAGGTGGCGTCACGAACTATCTATTCTACAACTCCCCTGTAAATATCCCCCATTGTATGAGCGCCCAGGGCCACGGACCGAGTCCCGCTGCCAGTGACAAATCCCATAGACTTTCATGGGCTCGGTGCCGAGTACCCCATTGCCCTGGTACTTAGTGCGACTCACCACAAGTCACTGGTTATCGGGTGCAGCCACAAGTCACTGGTTATTGGTGTAGCCACAAGTCACTGGTTAGTGGATACAGCCACAAGTCACCGGTTATCGGGTGCAGCCACAAGTCACTGGTTATTGGGTGTAGCCACAAGTCACTGGTTATCGGGTGTAGCCACAAATCACTGGTTATCGGGTGCAGCCACAAATCACTGGTTATCGGGTGTAGCCACAAGTCACTGGTTATCGGGTGCAGACACAGTCACCGGTTATCGGGTGTAGCCACAAGTCAATGGTTAGTGGATACAGCCACAAGTCATTGGTTATCGGGTGCAGCCACAAATCACTGGTTATCGGGTGTAGCCACAAGTCATTGGTTATTGGGTGCAGCCACAAGTCACTGGTTATTGGGTGTAGCCACAAGTCACTGGTTAGTGGATACAGCCACAAGTCACCGGTTATCGGGTGCAGCCACAAGTCACTGGTTATTGGGTGTAGCCACAAGTCACTGGTTATCGGGTGTAGCCACAAATCACTGGTTATCGGGTGCAGCCACAAATCACTGGTTATCGGGTGTAGCCACAAGTCACTGGTTATCGGGTGCAGACACAGTCACCGGTTATCGGGTGTAGCCACAAGTCAATGGTTAGTGGATACAGCCACAAGTCATTGGTTATCGGGTGCAGCCACAAATCACTGGTTATCGGGTGTAGCCACAAGTCATTGGTTATCGGGTGCAGCCACAAATCACTGGTTATCGGGTGTAGCCACAAGTCACTGGTTATCGGGTGCAGACACAAGTCACCGGTTATCGGGTGTAGCCACAAGTCATTGGTTATCGGGTGTAGCCACAAGTCACTGGTTAGTGGATACAGCCACAAGTCACTGGTTATCGGGTGCAGCCACAAGTCATTGGTTATCGGGTGTAGCCACAAGTCATTGGTTATCGGGTGTAGCCACAAGTCATTGGTTATCGGGTGTAGCCACAAGTCAATGGTTAGTGGATACAGCCACAAGTCATTGGTTATCGGGTGCAGCCACAAATCACTGGTTATCGGGTGTAGCCACAAGTCATTGGTTATCGGGTGCAGCCACAAATCACTGGTTATCGGGTGTAGCCACAAGTCACTGGTTATCGGGTGCAGACACAAGTCACCGGTTATCGGGTGTAGCCACAAGTCATTGGTTATCGGGTGTAGCCACAAGTCACTGGTTAGTGGATACAGCCACAAGTCATTGGTTATCGGGTGTAGCCACAAGTCATTGGTTATCGGGTGTAGCCACAAGTCAATGGTTAGTGGATACAGCCACAAGTCATTGGTTATCGGGTGCAGCCACAAATCACTGGTTATCGGGTGTAGCCACAAGTCATTGGTTATTGGGTGCAGCCACAAATCACTGGTTATCGGGTGTAGCCACAAGTCACTGGTTATCGGGTGCAGACACAAGTCACCGGTTATCGGGTGTAGCCACAAGTCATTGGTTATCGGGTGCAGCCACAAATCACTGGTTATCGGGTGTAGCCACAAGTCAATGGTTAGTGGATACAGCCACAAGTCATTGGTTATCGGGTGTAGCCACAAGTCACTGGTTATCGGGTGTAGCCACAAGTCATTGGTTATCGGGTGCAGCCACAAGTCATTGGTTATCGGGTGTAGCCACAAGTCACTGGTTATCGGGTGCAGCCACAAATCACTGGTTATCGGGTGTAGCCACAAGTCAATGGTTAGTGGATACAGCCACAAGTCATTGGTTATCGGGTGTAGCCACAAGTCACTGGTTATCGGGTGTAGCCACAAGTCATTGGTTATCGGGTGCAGCCACAAATCACTGGTTATCGGGTGTAGCCACAAGTCACTGGTTAGTGGATACAGCCACAAGTCATTGGTTATCGGGTGTAGCCACAAGTCAATGGTTATCGGGTGTAGCCACAAGTCACTGGCTAGTGGATACAGCCAAAAGTCACTGGTTATCGGGTGTAGCCAAAAGTCATTGGTTATCGGGTGTAGCCACAAGTCACTGGCTAGTGGATACAGCCAAAAGTCACTGGTTATCGGGTGTAGCCAAAAGTCATTGGTTATCGGGTGTAGCCACAAGTCACTGGCTAGTGGATACAGCCAAAAGTCACTGGTTATCGGGTGCAGCCACAAGTCACTGACAGATGTTACAAGTCTTGTGACCGCACCCGATAACCAGAGGCTCAGAGGCTTCCTCGTACAGACATGGCAGATTCCAGAGAAATCCTGACCTTCATCATTTATCCCTGTACAGGGATCTGATCTTACAACAGGTTCACTGGATTGCTGCCATGGAAAGGCTGCTGGCTGAAGGACGAACCAGAGATGAGAGAAATGGAGATAGCCGGGTAAGAACCAGGAGGAGCAAAAGAATGGTCAGGAAACAGACCACGGCCAGACGACAGGAAACAAACAAGTAACAGAAAAACATCAGACAGACAAAATTATAACTGGTGGAAGGAGCAAGAGGGTCAGAGGTGTACATAGAAGAAAGCACTGCCCAGGGCTCAGAACCCTGACCCTAACCACATAGCTGCCTGACATGAATTCCCGGCTCTTTTCGTACTCAAAGGATGGCCGTACTGCCGCTGGGAGGCGCCTCTAACAAAGGCCTGGACTTGACACGACTCATCACTGGCAGCAGCCACCAGTCAGTCTGTGCAGCCACAAATCAGTTGTCACTGGGTGCAGTCACCAGTCACTGGGTGCAGTCACAAATCACTGGGCGCAGTCAAAGATCAAGGGTGCAGTCACCAGTCACTGGGTGCAGTCATCAGTCACTGGGTGCAGTCATCAGTCACTGGGTGCAGTCACAAGTCACTGGGTGCAGTCACAAGTCACTGGGTGCAGGGGTGCAGTCACCAGTTACTGGGTGCAGTTATCAGTCACTGAGTGCAGTCACCAGTCACTGGGTGCAGTCACATGTCACTGAGTGCAGTCATCAATCACTGGGTGCAGTCATCAGTCACTGGGTGCAGTCACTGGGTGCAGTCACCGATCACTGGGTGCAGTCACAAGTCACTGGGTGCAGTCATCAGTCACTGAGTGCAGTCACAAGTCACTGGGTGCAGTCATCAGTCACTGAGTGCAATCACAAGTCACTGGGTGCAGTCATCAGTCACTGGGTGCAGTCACAAGTCATTGGGTGCAGTCACCGATCACTGGGTGCAGTCATCAGTCACTGGGTGCAGTCGCCAATCACTGGGTGCAGTCATCAGTCACTGGGTGCA
Organism: Oophaga sylvatica; assembly: GCA_033576555.1. Taxonomy (NCBI): domain Eukaryota; kingdom Metazoa; phylum Chordata; class Amphibia; order Anura; family Dendrobatidae; genus Oophaga; species Oophaga sylvatica. The sequence continues at coordinate 59,672 of JARQOD010001006.1, read as the reverse complement.
GTCACCAATCGCTGGGTGCAGTCACAAGTCACTGGGTGCAGTCACAAGTCACTGGGTGCAGTCACCAGTCACTGGGTGCAGTCACAAGTCATTGGGTGCAGTCACCGTTCACTGGGTGCAGTCATCGATCACTGGGTGCAGTCATCAATCACTGGGTGCAGTCATCAGTCACTGGGTGCAGTCACTGGGTGCAGTCACCGATCACTGGGTGCAGTCACAAGTCACTGGGTGCAGTCATCAGTCACTGAGTGCAATCACAAGTCACTGGGTGCAGTCATCAGTCACTGGGTGCAGTCACAAGTCACTGGGTGCAGTCATCAGTCACTGGGTGCAGTCACAAATCATTGGGTGCAGTCACCGATCACTGGGTGCAGTCACAAGTCACTGGGTGCAGTCATCAGTCACTGGGTGCAGTCGCCAATCACTGGGTGCAGTCATCAGTCACTGGGTGCAGTCACCAATCACTGGGTGCAGTCACAAGTCACTGGATGCAGTCACCAGTCACTGGGTGCAGTCACAAGTCACTGGGTGCAGTCATCAGTCACTGGGTGCAGTCATCAGTCACTGGGTGCAGTCACAAGTCACTGGATGAAGTCACAAGTCGCTGGGTGCAGTCACAAGTCACTGGGTGCAGTCATCAGTCACTGGGTGCAGTCACAAGTCACTGGGTGCAGTCACAAGTCACTGGGTGCAGTCATCGATCACTGGGTGCAGTCACAAGTCACTGGGTGCAGTCATCAGTCAATGGGTGCAGTCACAAGTCACTGGGTGCAGTCACAAGTCACTGGGTGCAGTCATCGATCACTGGGTGCAGTCACAAGTCACTGGGTGCAGTCATCAGTCACTGGGTGCAGTCACAAGTCACTGGGTGCAGTCACAAGTCACTGGGTGCAGTCATCAGTCACTGGGTGCAGTCACAAGTCACTGGGTGCAGTCACAAGTCACTGGATGCAGTCATCAGTCACTGGGTGCAGTCACAAGTCACTGGGTGCAGTCACAAGTCACTGGGTGCAGTCCCAAGTCACAAGTCACTGGATGCAGTCATCAGTCACTGGGTGCAGTCATCAGTCACTGGGTGCAGTCACAAGTCACTGGGTGCAGTCACAAGTCACTGGGTGCAGTCATCAGTCACTGGGTGCAGTCACAAGTCACTGGGTGCAGTCACAAGTCACTGGGTGCAGTCCCAAGTCACTGGGTGCAGTCACAAGTCACTGGATGCAGTCATCAGTCACTGGGTGCAGTCACAAGTCACTGGGTGCAGTCACAAGTCACTGGGTGCAGTCACAAGTCACTGGGTGCAGTCACAAGTCACTGGATGCAGTCATCAGTCACTGGGTGCAGTCACAAGTCACTGGGTGCAGTCACAAGTCACTGGGTGCAGTCACAAGTCACTGGGTGCAGTCATCAGTCACTGGGTGCAGTCACAAGTCACTGGGTGCAGTCACAAGTCACTGGATGCAGTCTCAGTCACTGGGTGCAGTCACAAGTCACTGGTGCAGTCACAGTCACTGGGTGCAGTCCCAAGTCACTGGGTGCAGTCACAAGTCACTGGTGCAGTCACAGTCACTGGGTGCAGTCACGGAATCACTGGTGCAGTCACAGTCACTGGTGCATTCACAGTCATCCTGGGGTGCAGTCACGGACTCACTATGTGCACTCGCTGTGATCCAGTCCACTATCCTGTATGGTTAGGGTCAGGGTAGCGACTCTATTCTGTCTGCATGAGAGACCATCATCCGTATCACTGATTCCTCCATTCAAAGTACAATAAACCTCATCTTCTGGCAGCGAGGATTGCTACATTTGTATCCATTTTGAACATGGTCTTGTAACAGCCCTCCAGCTCAGGAAGAACTTGAGCTTCTGCTGCTCAGGGGTCTAGGCTTAGCCTCATGGTTTAATCTATCTAGTGGGGCTGAGAGGGGTCAGTCAGGCCCCGGTGGACAGTTCAGTGGGCCCTGGATGTGAGATGTTTCACAAATCAATCAATGAACAGACAAGGAAATGAAGAACGTATTTATCAGGAGTCCCACAGCAGCTTTCCTCACAGGTGGTCAGAATGCTGGAGGAAAGTGGTGACAGATATGGTACACAGTAGTGAGTGCGGGTGAGGAGGACACACAGGGGCTCTGGGGGCGACTGACCTAACAGGGCATTGCTCCTCCAGACAAACACTGCTACCTCTCTGGTAAAAGATTCTGGTAACGCTAAAAAAGAAACAGAGATTCTCTTCAGGGTACATGACACAGAAAGGATTCATGACCGATGTCAGCACCCACCACAGTCATAACTACAAGTTCCTCCGTGGCGGGAGCATATCCTGATCCTATCCCAACAAGCCACTCGGTGCGGGTGTTCTTAGCTCCCTTTATAAAGTGGATGGTTTGTCTAAATGTACCCTGATAACCCCGACCTATACTGAAGACGGACTGATATAAGAATAGAGAACTCCTGCACTCAGGAATGACCAAGGCAAAAAGAGTACAAAAATAAAGTCTTTAATTCAAGAAAAGATTCAAATATGGTAGAAGGTTCAACGTGAAGACAGACGTAATCAAAAAATGAACAACGTTTCGGCTAATAATGCCTTTATCAAGTACAGTCTGTATTTATTGCTGCTAGAACCCGTCACAGGAGCGGAGAGGAATTGAATCCTTATGAAGATGCTGACATATCAAAGACAATGAAAAGCAGGCAAAGAACCGTGCAGAGGAACGTCTGGTGTCAGAGATGCTGATCCGCGTGTGAAGACGGACTGAACTAGCCTAACACTACATAGTTACATAGTTACGTAGGTTGAATAAAGACCTAGGTCCATCAAGTTCAACCTTTCTCCACCAACTGTACATTTCGTCACTAATCTAACTATAACCTGCAATATTATGTGTATCAAGGAAATCGTCCGGCCCTTGTATAAAAGCTGTTATAGTGTCGGCCATTACTACCTCTTGTGGTCGGAATCCACAGTCTGGCTGCTCTAACTGCAAAGATCCCTTTCCTGTTTAGTTTCCGGAATCGCCTTTCTTCCACCCGTAATGAGTGCCCCCTAATCCTCAGCACGGTCCTTGGAAGGAACAAGTCATTTACCAGAGTTTTGTACTGGCCACACATATATTTATACATGTAAATGAGATCTCCTCTGAGTTGTCTTTTCTAAGCTAAACAAGCCCAACTTTTCCAATCTCTCCTCATGTGAGAGGCCTCCATCCCTTGTAATAATCTAGTTGCCCACCTTTGAACTGATTCTAATTTCTAAATGTCCTTTTTTAAATGTGGGGCTCAAAACTGGATCCTATGTTTTAGATGTGGCCTCACCAGTGATTTATAAAGGGGTAACAATATGTTGGGATTGCGGGATTTTATCTCTATTTTTATACATCCTAAAATCTTGTTTGCTTTTGCAGCTGCTGCTTGACATTGAGTGCTGCTGCTCAGCTTACTCGTAACGAGAATACCCAAGTCCTTCTCTTGATCTGTAGTCCCGAGTATTCTCCCATTTAATGTATATACAGCAATAGCATTTCTTCGTCCTAGGTGCATTACTTTACATTTATCTATATTAAATCTCATTTGCCAAGTGTTTGCCCACTCAGTAATCTTATTCAGATCGTTTTGTAATATTGTAATGTCAAGGTCAGTTTTTAATATCTTGCATAGTTTGGTGTCGTCAGCAAAGGCTGACACTTTACTCTCAATCCCATCCATAAGGTCATTAATAAAGAGGTTAAAAATAATCGGTCCCAGCACAGATCCCTGCTGCCCCACTGCTCCCAGTACAGATCCCTGCGGTCCCCACTGCTCCCAGCACAGATCCCTGCTGCCCCACTGCTCCCAGTACAGATCCCTGCTGTCCCCACTGCTCCCAGCACAGATCCCTGCTGTCCCCACTGCTCCCAGTACAGATCCCTGCTGTCCCACTGCTCCCAGCACAGATCCCTGCTGCCCCACTGCTCGCAGTACAGATCCCTGCTGTCCCCACTGCTCCTAGCACAGATCCCTGCTGTTCCCACTGCTCCCAGTACAGATACCTGAGGTCCCCACTGCTCCCAGCACAGATCCCTGCTGTCCCCACTGCTCCCAGCACAGATCCCTGCTGTCCCCACTGCTCCCATTACAGATCCCTGCTGTCCCCACTGCTCCCAGTACAGATCCCTGCGGTCCCCACTGCTCCCAGTACAGATCCCTGCGGTCCCCACTGCTCCCAGCACAGATCCCTGCTGCCCCACTGCTCCCAGTACAGATCCCTGCGGTCCCCACTGCTCCTAGCACAGATCCCTGCTGTCCCCACTGCTCCCAGCACAGATCCCTGCTGTTCCCACTGCTCCTAGCACAGATCCCTGCTGTCCCCACTGCTCCCAGTACAGATCCCTGTGGTCCCCACTGCTCCCAGTACAGATCCCTGCGGTCCCCACTGCTCCCAGTACAGATCCCTGCTGCCCCACTGCTCCCAGCACAGATCCCTGCTGTCCCCACTGCTCCCATTACAGATCCCTGCTGTCCCCACTGCTCCCAGTACAGATCCCTGCGGTCCCCACTGCTCCTAGCACAGATCCCTGCTGTCCCCACTGCTCCCAGTACAGATCCCTGTGGTCCCCACTGCTCCCAGCACAGATCCCTGCTGCCCCACTGCTCCCAGCACAGATCCCTGCTGTCCCCACTGCTCCCATTACAGATCCCTGCTGTCCCCACTGCTCCCAGTACAGATCCCTGCTGTCCCCACTGCTCCCAGTACAGATCCCTGCGGTCCCCACTGCTCCCAGCACAGATCCCTGCTGCCCCACTGCTCCCAGTACAGATCCCTGCGGTCCCCACTGCTCCTAGCACAGATCCCTGCTGTCCCCACTGCTCCCAGCACAGATCCCTGCTGTTCCCACTGCTCCCAGTACAGATCCCTGCTGTCCCCACTGCTCCCAGCACAGATCCCTGCTGCCCCACTGCTCCCAGCACAGATCCCTGCTGTCCCCACTGCTCCCATTACAGATCCCTGCTGTCCCCACTGCTCCCAGCACAGATCCCTGCTGCCCCACTGCTCCCAGTACAGATCCCTGCTGTCCCCACTGCTCCCATTACAGATCCCTGCTGTCCCCACTGCTCCCAGTACAGATCCCTGCGGTCCCCACTGCTCCCAGCACAGATCCCTGCTGTCCCCACTGCTCCCAGTACAGATCCCTGCTGTCCCCACTGCTCCCAGTACAGATCCCTGCTGTCCCCACTGCTCCCATTACAGATCCCTGCTGTCCCCACTGCTCCCATTACAGATCCCTGCTGTCCCCACTGCTCCCAGTACAGATCCCTGCTGTCCCCACTGCTCCCAGTACAGATCCCTGCTGTCCCCACTGCTCCCATTACAGATCCCTGCTGTCCCCACTGCTCCCATTACAGATCCCTGCTGTCCCCACTGCTCCCAGTACAGATCCCTGCTGTCCCCACTGCTCCCAGTACAGATACCTGCAGTCCCCACTGCTCCCATTACAGATCCCTGCTGTCCCCACTGCTCCCAGTACAGATCCCTGCAGTCCCCACTGCTCCCAGTACAGATCCCTGCTGTCCCCACTGCTCCCAGCACAGATCCCTGCTGTTCCCACTGCTCCCAGTACAGATCCCTGCTGTCCCCACTGCTCCCAGCACAGATCCCTGCTGCCCCACTGCTCCCAGCACAGATCCCTGCTGTCCCCACTGCTCCCATTACAGATCCCTGCTGTCCCCACTGCTCCCAGTACAGATCCTGCTGTCCCCATGCTCCCAGTACAGATCCCTGCTGTCCCCACTGCTCCCAGCACAGATCCCTGCTGCCCCACTGCTCCCAGTACAGATCCCTGCTGTCCCCACTGCTCCCATTACAGATCCCTGCTGTCCCCACTGCTCCCAGTACAGATCCCTGCTGTCCCCACTGCTGACTATATCTCATTTAGAGAACGTACCATTTATGACAACTTTTTGTTTCCAGTCATTTAGCCATTTCCTAACCCATCTGCATATAGTTTCCCCCAGTCCTTATACCTTTGCAAGGTCCAGATAAATCACATCAGCCGCATGGCCAACATCCAGATTTGCACTCACCTCCTCATAGAAACTCAACAAGTTAGTTAGACACGACTTATTCTTCATGAATCTATGTTTGTTGTCAGTTATTATTCTCTGCGATATATTTCTGCAGGTCATCTCTTATAATGCTCTTAAAAATGTTGCACACTACCGATGTCAGGCTTACCGGACTGTAGCTGCCCGGATCCACCTTCTTACCTTTCTTAAATATTGGTACCACGTGAGCCATTCTCCAATCCTGTTACAAAAGAGTCTAAGATTATGAGATACAGCGGTCTGTCAATTATTGAGCTCAATTCCCTCAGTATCCGTGGATGAATGTCGTCTGGGTGAGGGATTTGTCAATGTTTAAACTGCTCAGACGTACTGTAAATGCACTTTTTGTGTTAAATAAGTTATATCAAGTTGTGAATTTTTGCCTTGTTGAATGATCCCTGTAGCAGACAGTTCATTGGTGAACACGGATGAAAAGTGCCTATTTAATATCTCCGCCTTTTCTTTGTCCTCTGTGATTATCTTGTTATTGTCATCTTTTAAGGGGCCAATACCATCTATTTTTTTCTTTTTGGCATTGATGTATTTATAAAAAATTTGGGATTTATTTTAATGTCGTTGGTGATTAGTTTCTCTAGATAACTTTGCTCGCTTGATTTTTTTTAAAACTATTGCTTTTATTGCATATATTAATAACATATTTCTATTTTATCTTGGGTTGTGTACTTCCCTTTTTTGGGCACACTTGATTTCTTTTTTACATTTCTTATTTAGATCTTTATACTCCTGAAATGCTATTTCTGTATTCTCGGCTTTCAAGATTTTGAATGCCCTTTGTTTTTGTCTTATTAAACTTTGTACTGTCCTGTTCATCCATAATGGTTTATTTTTATTCCTTGACATTTCATTACCAGAGGGTGTAAGTTTTCTGCAGGATTCCAGTAGTATGTCCTTAAAAATGCCCCATTTATGTTCAGTATCCCCAGGTACCATGACGATGTCCCAGTCTATACGATTAAGCTCTTCCGTTAAACTGTTGAGATCAGCTTTCTTAAAATTCAATGTTTTGACATTTCCCCTTTTGAATGTGTGCTTGAAAATTACATTGAAACTTACCATGTTATGGTCCCTGCTTCCCAGATGCTCCCTGACCTGTAGATCTGAAATTGTATCTGGTTTATTTGACAGGACCAGATCCAGCAGATTACCTCCCCTGGTCTATGTGACAGGACCAGATCCAGCAGATTACCTCCCCTGATCTATGTGACAGGACCAGATCCAGCAAATTACCTCCCCTAATCTATGTGACAAGATCAGATCCAGCAGATTACCTCCCCGGTCTATGTGAAAGGACCAGATCCAGCAGATTACCTCCCCTGGTCTATGTGACAGGACCAGATACAGCAGATTACATCCCTGGTCTATGTGACAGGACCAGATCCAGCAGATTTCCTCCCCTGGTCTATGTGACAGGACCAGATCCAGCAGATTACCTCCCCTGGTCTATGTGAAAGGACCAGATCCAGCAGATTACCTCTCTGGTCTATGTGACAGGACCAGATCCAGCAGATTACCTCCCTGGTCTATGTGAAAGGACCAGATCCAGCAGATTACCTCCCCGGTCTATGTGAAAGGACCAGATCCAGCAGATTACCTCGCCGGTCTATGTGAAAGGACCAGATCCAGCAGATTACCTCCCCTGGTCGGTTCATCTACAGCTGAGAGGTAATTGTCCTGAACTGTGGATAAGAAATTGTAGCTTTTAGCACAAGCAGAAGATTCTGTGTCCCACTAAATGTCTGGATAGTTAAAATCCCCCATTACTGTTACTGTTTGCTGCCTTTCTAATTGTTAGAACCCTCTTGTTAGATTTTGTTTCAGTTTGCTGTCACATGACCTTTTTTCCCTATTTAGTCTGGCTCCACCCTTCTGGCTTTGCTGGACTTCATTGTATTATCTACTCTTAAGCTAGCCGGGTGCTTAGGTGCCCTACTCTGTCAGTTTTGCTTGATCTTAGGATCTCTTAGTATTTGTTTTCTGTTTTATTTTCCCTGCTACACTTTCTGTTAGGAGGTGTCCACCTTTTCTCCCAGTCCCTAGATCTTGTAGGGATTCCTCCCTCGCAACTATAGGTCTTCGTTCAGACTAGCTGAGGACTTTAGCGGGTCTGGTCGCATGATCAGGTTCCCCGTTACATCGTAGGGATCAAGCTCAGTTTTATTGTAGGGACAGAGTTCCCATCTTTCCTTAGTGCTTGTAGCAGATCACAACAGTAAGTCCAGCCAAGAAATAATAAAAAAAAATCTCTAAGGAAAGATTTTCTGTTTTCATCATGGTGTCGGTTTGGGATTTGGCTGAACGCCTGCAGGGTCTCTCTCTGGAGGTGGCTGAAATCCAGCAACACGTGAGTAGTTGTCCTGGAGCTGATTTCGTGGAGCCAAAGGTACGTTTGCCTGATTTTTTTTTGGTGAACAACAAGATTTTTTTTCTTTTAAAAATGCTTGCTTGTTGTATTTTCGTTTGAGACCCAGATCCTCTGGTGATGAATCACAGCGCATAGGGTTCATAATGTCACTTTTGCGCAAAGAACCTCAGGACTGGGCCTTTTCTCTGCAGCCTAGTGATCCATGCTTTGGATCAGTGGATGGTTTTTTTTCTGCTTTGGGGTTGTTGTATGACGATCCGGATCGTGTTTCATCAGCTGAGACAGAGTTGAGACGTTTGAGACAGGGATCGGGTAATGTGGAAAAATATTGTACTCACTTCCGTAGGTGGTCCACTCAGGTGGGCTGGAACGATTCAGCTTTGAAAAGTTTATTTCTTGCAGGATTAAGTGAAAGGGTTAAAGATTTGCTGATTGCTTATCCTATACCTGGTAACTTGCAAGAGGCTATGCAATTGGCCATACGGGTGGATAGGAGACTGCGTGCAAGGGTTAATGAGAGTAAGTCTGCTTTGTCAGCTCCAGGTTTGGAGAAGGAATGTACTGACATTGCAGAGCCGATGGAAATTGGAGCAATGGCACCTCACTCTCGGGAAAAAGAACGCAGATTTGCTCAAGGTTTGTGTTTCTACTGTGGTAAATCTGAGCATTTCATTAAGAACTGTGCGCTTCGAATGAATAAAGAGAAAAAAAAAAATGAGGTCAGTGTCGCCCGCATAGCTTGTTTAAACAATAAAGGTGTCTTTCTTTCTGCTACCACTGCTGTTGAGGAGGAATTAATGGAGTTTCGGGTATTTGTGGATTGTGGTTCAACTCTCAATGTGATTGATGGGAAATTTTTGGAAAAACTAAAATTAAAACCCAAACTTCTGTCTTCTCCTATTAATGTGGTGTCTGTGGATGGCTCTCCCTTGAAAAATGTTACTCACCATATCTGTGAATTTCCTCTTACTATTAATGGTGTTCATCAAGAGAATTTGGATTTGGTAGTTTTGAATAATTTGCCCTCACCGGTGATTTTGGGGTTACCCTGGTTAAAATTGCACAATCCTGTACTGGATTGGTCTACCAATGAAATTAAGTCCTGGAGTCCCAATTGTTATGACAAGTGTTGTAACGGGCGTATTGCTGCTGTAGTTAAGGGGGAGTTACCTGTACCTATTCAGGATTTTTGGAAAGTTTTTTCTGATAAGGAATCGCAGGTATTGCCTCCTCATAGAGACTATGATTGTGCAATTGAATTTGTCCCTGGAGCAACTCTTCCTAAAAGTCGTTTATTTAATTTGACTATTCCTGAGAGAAAGGCTTTGGAGGAATACATACAGACAAGCTTGGCCGCCGGTCACATTAGGCCTTCCAAGTCTCCTGTGGCGGTTGGATATTTTTTTTGTTAAAAAAAAGAACGGCGGTTTAAGGCCTTGTCTAGACTTTCGTGAGATTAATAAGATTACTGTACGCAATCCTTACCCACTGCCATTGATTCCTGATTTGTTTAATCAGTTAGTGGGGGCCAAGTGGTTCTCGAAAATTGATCTTCGAGGGGCATACAATTTGTTGCGCATGAAGGAGGGGGATGAATGGAAGACTACGTTTAACACTCCACTGGGTCATTTTGAGAATCTGGTTATGCCCTTTGGACTTTCCAGTGCTCCGGCATTTTTTCAGAATCTTATTAATGACATCCTTAGACCTTTGATCGGCAGAAGTGTGGTTGTGTATTTGGATGACATTTTGATTTATTCACCGGATTTGGAGTCTCATTGGAGGAGTGTGCGTGAAGTATTACAGTTACTGAGTGATAATTCACTTTTTGCCAAACTAGAAAAATGTGAGTTCGCTGTACAGAGACTTATTTTTTGGGCTACATTATCTCCAGTGAAGGTTTTGAGATGGACCCTGTGAAAGTGCAAGCTGTGCAGAATTGGCCTAGACCTATTGGTGTGAAATCAATACAGAGGTTTTTGGGGTTCGCCAATTATTATAGAAAATTCATAAAAGATTTTTCTGTGATTGCCAAACCTCTGACCGATCTCACCAGGAAAGGTGCTGATGCGGTTCAGTGGACTACTGAGGCCATTGAGGCTTTTGTGTTGCTAAAGGAGAAGTTCAGCTCTGCTCCCATCCTTACGCAGCCTGATGTGACTAAACCATTTTTGGTTGAGGTTGATGCTTCTTCTGTGGGGGTCGGCGCGGTGTTGTCTCAGGCTAAGATGGATGGAGTACATCTCTGTGCTTTTTTTTCAAAGAAATTTTCTGAGTCTGAACTAAATTATGATATCAGTAATCGGGAATTGTTGGCAATTAAACTCGCATTTGAACACTGGCGTCATTTTTTGGAGGGAGCGGAATTTCCCGTTCAAGTCTTCACCGATCATAAAAATCTGATCTACCTTGATGCTGCCAAACGCTTGAATGCCCGTCAGGCTAGGTGGGCACTGTTTTTCTCACGCTTTAATTTTACCGTTACTTACATCCCAGGTACTAAAAATGTTAAAGCTGATGCTTTGTCTCGCAGCTTTTCTCCTATGGTGGGTACTGAGGACGAGGAGGAAAACATTTTGCAAGAGGGGGTTATTATTGCTGTTTTGGACTCCGTGTTGGAAGATGAGATTCTTAAAGCACAGGAGAATGCCCATCTAACACGCCGCATGGGAGGTTGTTTGTGCCTGGTACCCTGAGGAGAGATTTGTTTGTTGAATGTCATGACTCTCGCTTGGCAGGTCATCCTGGAATCTCTGAGACCAAGAGACTTGTGGGTCGCAGCTTTTGGTGGCCTGGATGGCAGAAGGAAGTCATTAAGTGGGTGCGTCAATGCACTGTGTGTGCTAGATCTAAGTCTTCTCATACTCCTTCTGCGGGGTTGCTTTGCCCTCTGGAGGTCCCTAGTGCACCTTGGACACATTTAGCTATGGACTTTATTACTGACCTTCCCCCCTCTGAGGGTTTCACTGTCATCTGGGTGGTCGTGGACCGTTTTAGCAAGATGTGTCACTTGGTTCCTTTCATCAAATTGCCCTGCGCTAAGACTCTCGCTAAGGCCTTTGTCAAGGAAATAGTCAGACTACATGGTGTTCCTACTGACATTGTTTCTGATAGGGGACCTCAGTTTGTGGCTCGTTTTTGGCGCGCCTTTTGTGACAGGTTGGGAGTTCATTTGTCGTTTTCATCCAGATATCATCCTGAGTCTAATGGCCAGACAGAAAGGAAAAACCAGGATGTTGAGCAGTTCTTGCGTTGTTTTGTGACTGATAATCAAGAGGGGTGGTCTGAGTTTTGCCACTTGCTGAGTTTGCTCTTAACAACCATACATCCGCTTCTGCTGGTTGTTCGCCTTTTTTTTGTTGTACTGGGAGACATCCGTCTTTTGGGTCATTTTCCAAGTTGGGATCGGCTGTACCTGAAGAGGAGAATTTTTCTGGTGTTTTGGAGAGAGTTTGGACTGATGTGCGTGGTAATCTTCAGGAGGCCAGCAAAAGATCCAAAGTGTATTTTGATAGAAAATGACAAGAGGTTTTGTTTGCTATTGGTGACATGGTCTGGTTGTCCTCTATGTTATGTCCCATGAATGAGACATTTTACAGACTGTCCTGTGCATTTTACATGCTGTATTGCAGTCTCTCATATTGTTTACTGTTGCTATGTGTCCCTGTGTTTGCATAGCTGAAATCCTTCCTTTACATCAAGTTTGTCCCTTCTGTCTCTCTGTCTCCCTCTTCTGGTGTGATGTCATTTCCTTCTTCTTTCTCCTGTGTTTCATTCTCCATCTTGATTTTATCAGAATCACATGTGTTTTCAGTCCGTCTGAAGAAAGTCTTTTTTACCTGCTGCTGTTTTATGCATTCAACAAGAATTCTTAAAGAAATCAAAGTCTCTTCTGGATTCTTCATAACATGCGTGCCGGCAGCTGAGTTAAGCTATCTGCGATCGTCGCCAATTGTAAGTAAGATGAAAGAGATCCGGCATCTCACAGAGCCATATTTACAGCCACAGTCCCCGGGGACAGAATAGTAAAAAAGACTCTTCAGATTCATCTGTAAAACCCACAGCTTCTATAAAGCTACAGAACTTCCTGCAGAGCATCCGCTCTCAACATATAAGAGACTATACAGCTCCCCTTCTCCCTGTGAATCAGGATGGCTGAAGGAATGACTACACGGTCTCTGCCAGACCCATTGTCAGAGGAAGAGTGCATAGACCCTGATCCACCATTTAGTGAGAAGGCTAGACGTGTCACAAAGCCGACATGGAAAATAAGGGAGAATCTAGAATCCAGTAAACATGATCTTCTCCGTGCAACAGCAGAGCTATGGCAAAAACTCTTATGCCACATAAATAGCCTGTCTCAGACTGCTTCTCTCCAACGACCACTGGAGGGAGCTCTCGCACAACTGTGTTCAGATTATCAATGTTATGCAGAAATAACAGACCAATATATCGCAGTGTTAAAAAGACTTAACCCATCAGTTACCTGCAAAGAGCTGCAAGCTTTCCAAAAACTTAACTCTGAGAGAGAAAGCATGGTGCGCGATATAAAAGCCAAAACAGAGGCAAGAATCGCACTAATAGCCGAGATGTCATCTTGCATTTCTGGCTCTGCCAGACAGTCAAAGCGAGCATCTAAGTCACGCTCTTCAAAATCCTCAACCCTCAGCGAACAGCTCGTAAAAGCACGTGCGGAAGCTGAGGCCACTAAAATACAAGCTGCCTTTGCTCAAAAGGAAACTGAAATGAAAACTGAGGCAACTAAAATACAAGCTGCCCTAGAGGCCACTAAAATACAAGCTGCCCTAGAGGCCCTAGAGAAGGAAACTGAGATGAAAACTGAGGCCACTAAAATACAAGCTGCCCTAGAGGCCCTAGAGAAAGAACGCCAACACGCCATAGCCATGGCAAAGTTAAAGGTCCTGGAACAAGCCATCAGTGGGAGCCAAAGAGACAGCATCAGTTTAAGTGGTTTTGATACTGAAGACCCTCTTAAGCGTACTAGAGACTACGTACAAAGCCAACACAGTGCTATCCCTGCTCCTGCAATCCTTCCTGACCACACAGATGCTCCCTGAGACATCAGGGTTTTGATACTGAAGACCCTCTTAAGCGTACTAGAGACTATGTACAAAGCCAACACAGCGCTATCCCTGCTCCTGCAATCCTTCCTGACCACACTGATGGTCCCCTGAGACAACAGGACACAGAGCGTTTATTCCCATCCTGCACCCAAGGTCAGTACAATTACAATACGCTGCCAATCTTGTATCCTGATCCACCTCTGTGCACCGAAATGTACCAGAAACCTGCAAATCACCAAATCTTATACTCAGAATCCTACGTACAGGCCAATATGCAGGCCAGTCACCACACTCCGGTCAATCACACAATTCCAGTCCCATGTGTAGCAGAAACTAAGCTCATTAAGCCAGTTAATGGACTGAACGCCTACGCTGCCCCATACGTACCTGCATTCCCAGGTCAAATCACAGACTGTATGAACAAAGCTATCCAGCCAGCATCGGTCCTTCCAAAATCGGAGAATGCTGATATGACTGGCCTCGCAAGGTACATGATTCGGCGTGATCTAACTAAGACCGGTCTTACAGAGTTTGACGATAAACCTGAGAACTACAGGGGTTGGAAGTGTACCTTTGAAACCACGATTAGTGATCTCGGCATAACCGCCGCTGAAGAGCTAGACCTGCTAATCAGGTGGCTTGGGCCACAATCCACGGATCGGGTCAAGAGACTTAAATCTGTCCACATCAGTAATCTCATTGCTGGTCTCACTGCTGCATGGAAGAGGCTAGAAAGAAGCTATGGCAGTCCTGAGGTCATAGAAAGGGCCCTGTTCAAACGACTAGAGGATTTTCCAAAGGTATCTAATAAGGACAGTACAAGGTTCCAAGAGCTCAGCGACCTCCTGTTAGAGCTTCAGCTGGCCAAAGCAGACCCGTACCTTCCTGGCCTCAGCTACCTGGACACTGCTCATGGGGTAACCCCAATAGTTTCCAAGCTGCACCCAATATCCAAAATAAGTGGGCTATGCTTGGATCAAAATACAAAAGGGAAAACCAAGTCTCCTTCCCTCCATTTTCCTACTTCTGCGAGTTCATCGAAAATATCGCAGAGTGTAAGACCGATCCAAGTTTTTCCTTTGGAGAACACAGCGACCCTGTTTCATCTACAAAACACGACAGTCCACGTCTTAACTACAGGAACCACCAAGCTCCAATGTCCATCAAGAAGACTGATGTTCTTCCGGCACCTTCAGTATCACAAGATAAGAGTGACAAAGGTGAGAAGGTTGAGAATCCTAATCGCCAGTATCCAATTCACAAACTACCACATCCCCTGAAGAAGTGCATCGGCTTCAGGAAGAAGCCCCTTCAAGAACGAAAGGAGCTCTTGAAGAAGTTTGGAGTATGCTTCAGGTGCTGCGCCTCTACCGAACATCTTGCTAAGGACTGTGTCATCCCCATCAAGTGTCTAGAGTGCGACAGCGAAGACCACGTACAGGCGCTCCATCCATCACAGCCTGACTCTGCGTCTTCACCTTCTCCCACCACAAGCCATGGCGGGGAGAGTACAGACCAAGTGACAAGCCATGTTGCGGTATCTTCCTCATGCACCGATGTCTGTGGAGAAGGTCTTCGAGACAAGTCCTGTGCGAAGATTTGTCTGTCATGGGTGTATCCCAAGGGCCATCCAGAGAAGGCAGTCAAGGTGTACGTTAGCCTGGATGACCAGAGCAACAAATCATTAGCCAGGTCAGAACTCTTTGACTTGTTTGACTTAAAAGGAGACGTCTATCCCTACACCTTGGGCACCTGCAGCGGCGTTTTACAAACCTCTGGAAGAAGGGCCAGTGGCCTCATAATAACTTCTCTTGAGAAAGGCGCCACGGAGATACCACTACCCACGCTTGTAGAGTGTAACCAAATACCATTCAATAGGGAAGAAATCCCAACACCAGAAGTCGCTCTTCAGCATCCTCATCTCAGAATGATAGCCAAAGAGATGCCACCCCTGGACGATAAGGCAGACATCCTAATTCTCGGCAGAGACATTATACGACTGCACAAGATGCGTCAACAAATCCACGGACTACTCAATGAACCATATGCTCAGCGCCTCGAGCTCGGCTGGGTCATCATTGGCAATGTCTGTAGTGACCAGACAAAGAATCAGAACGACATCTCCTCTTACAAAACCGTTATCACGTCGGATGACAACGACTTGTCCTCCCTGTCACACTCACGTCACCAATGGATGAAGGAGAAGTCAAACGACACTACGTGTCAACGGCAACCATCCGATATTTCAAGTCTGCTTTATCCTCGAGACTACAACCTCGAGATAACAGCATTCGATCCTTCAACCAAGGACAACTCACTACCTACAGAGGGAGACAAAGTGATCATCAGGGTCATGAGCGTCAAACCCACCGAAGACAACTATAACAGCTGGGTAGCTCTCTCACCTTCTCTTCCAGCAAAGACTAAGTTGCCAAGGGATCCACAGCAAGTAACTGCTAAGTTCCCAACCTTTGATACCCATCTCCATCACAAGCCTGGTCAAACCGAAGCCATGCTAGACTTCAGTGCTCAGAGTGAGAGCCCCTCTCTCAACAGCCTACCTCTGACCGATGGTGCCAGCGTTTTCCCCACGCAATTCAGCCTCAGCTCACTGGCGGATGTTGAACAAGACACGTTCACTTCCCAAGCATCACCCTGTAAGGAACTTGCTATCGAACGAGGAGCCTCGCCTGTTGAAAACAGCATTGACGGTCCTCTCGGGTTTAAGACACCCATCGCAGTTCTAGGCAGGTTACCATTGAGACAGCTTGCTACTCCGGATATCAACAGGAACACTATGCTACCATCTCAGAGACAGCAAAGATAGGAGACGGCGAAGAAGTCACTAAAGGCCTTACAACAAGTCCTGCCCCGTAGTTCTGTAAAGACTCTTTCAACCGTCATCAAGAGACAAGTCTACCTTTCCTACGACGTGTCTACGAAGACTACAGCTGCAGGAGCCTCTCTCAGCACTTCAGAAACCGGCAAAAAGGTACAGAAGCTGAGCTCTCTTTATCCTGGACATCCTTTCAGCTGGTCAGCCATCCTATCTGCTGACATACATTTCAGGCAAATCATCTGCTGGCTCCTTCGAGCAGGAGTCACATGATCTTAGCTTCGTCTCTCAACTCAGCTCACGACGGGGAGCCTACCGCCATATACTCCTCCAGCTGTGTTGGAACATTGTAATATTTTAACTTTCTCCAGCGGATTATTGGGTTGGTGGAAGTGTTTGCACGTTGCGGCTTCCCAAATCCGAAGATGGGTTTTCATTTGGACTCGGACTATTCCGCTGTTGAGGACTTCATGCCTCCAACTGAACATTTGACCATGCCAATTGGACTTCAACTGTTGTTGTTATTACCTGCATGCTTGTTTTTTCCTTTTGTCTTTCAGGTCTACAGTGACATCTCCAGTGGACATCATAAAATTATGAAATCTATAGATTTCAGACGGGGAGTGTTATGTCCCATGAATGAGACATTTTACAGACTGTCCTGTGTATTTTACATGCTGTATTGCAGTCTCTCATATTGTTTACTGTTGCTATGTGTCCCTGTGTTTGCATAGCTGAAATCCTTCCTTTAAATCAAGTTTGTCCCTTCTGTCTCTCTGTCTTCCTCTTCTGGTGTGATGTCATTTCCTTCTTCTTTCTCCTGTGTTTCATTCTCCATCTTGATTTTATCAGAATCACATGTGTTTTCAGTCTGTCTGAAGAAAGTCTTTTTTACCTGCTGCTGTTTTATGCATTCAACAAGAATTCTTAAAGAAATCAAAGTCTCTTCTGGATTCTTCATAACATGTGTGCCGGCAGCTGAGTTAAGCTATCTGCGATCGTCGCCAATTGTAAGTAAGGTGAAAGAGATCCGGCATCTCACAGAGCCATATTTACAGCCACAGGCCCCGGGGACAGAATACTCTAAGAATCTGCGCTTGAGGATTCCGTCTAAGAAATTGGGTCCCAAGTTTGTAGGGCCCTTTAAGGTGCTTCAGGCTATTAACCAATCTGCTGTTAAGTTGGAGCTTCCCACCTCCTGGAAGATTAATCCGGTGTTTCATGTTTCTCTTTTGAAAAAAGCTGAGGTCTCAGATGGAGACATCTTGGCCACTGTTCCCCTGGTGGTGGAGGACGGGCAATATGAGATTTCCCGCATCCTAAATTCTAGACGGTATAGAGGGGGTTTGCAGTACCTCGTCGCTTGGAAGGGTTATGGACCCGAGGATAACTCATGGGTGAGGGCGGATGATGTTTCTGCGTCTAGACTTGTCAGAGCGTTTCACAAGAGGTTTCCGGATAAGCCTAAGTCCTAGGGGATCAGGAGGATCCTCTTAGAAGGGAGGGTACTGTTAGAACCCTCTTGTTAGATTTTGTTTCAGTTTGCTGGTCACATGACCTTTTTTCCCTATTTAGTCTGGCTCCGCCCTTCTGGCTTTGCTGGACTTCATTGTATTATCTACTCTTAAGCTAGCCGGGTGCTTAGGTGCCTTACTCTGTCAGTTTTGCTTAATCTTAGGATCTCGTAGTAATTTGTTTTCTGTTTAATTTTCCCTGCTACACTTTCTGTTAGGAGGTGTCCACCTTTTTTCCCAGTCCCTAGATCTTGTAGGGATTCCTCCCTCGCAACTATAGGTCTTCGTTCAGACTAGCTGAGGACTTTAGCGGGTCTGGTCTGCAGGATCAGGTTCCCCGTTACATCGTAGGGATCAAGCTCAGTTTTATTGTAGGGACAGAGTTCCCATCTTTCCTTAGTGCTTGTAGCAGTTCATAACACTAATTTGCTGCAGCATTTCATCCTCTACCTGTTCCTGTATATTAGGAGGCTTGTAGCAAACTCCAATTAGCAGCTTTCCATTATTACCGTCCCCATGTCATTTACCCATAGTGACTCTGCATTGCTGTAACTCCCCCTTCATTGAGCACGTTTTATTGTGGATATTACGAGGATGCTCACTCCTCCACCTATTTTATCTTTCCTGTCCTTTCTAAATGTAGTGTACCTCTCTACATTTGTTACCCAGTCATGGCTCTTGTAAAGCCAGGTTTCCGTAATGCCCAAAACATCGTATTCTGTGACCGTCATAAGAGTCTCCAGTTCATCCATTTCGTTTGCTAGACTTCTTGCATTTGCAAGCAGACATTTAATATTATTAACAAATTTGTTACTCCTATGCAGCTCCCTACTTTTCTTACATATCCCAGCCCCCCTAAATCCTTATTTACCCCTACTGCCATCCTCTCTCTGTCTACTCTATGCTCTTATTAGAACAACTACCCTCCCTCCCCCCAGATCCAAAGCTCCTCCATCGGTCTTACCATTTTTGCCCAAGCACAGCTGCACCCTCCCCATTGTGCTACGTACAGCCTGTAGCCGACAGAGAATTTGCCCAGTTCTCCAGGAACCCAAACCCATCCTACCTGCACCAATTTCTAAGGCACTTATTTATCTCCCTAAGATCCCGCTGCCTATCTAGTGACGCTTGTGGCACTGGTAGTATTTCTGAAAACACCTCTTTGGAGGTCCTGGCTTTCAGCTTCTCTCCTTGATCCCTAAAATCAGCTTCCTCTAACTTTGTCATTGGTACCGATGTGTGCCATGACCGCAGGGTTTTCCCCAGCCCCACCCAGCAATCTGTCTATCCGATCCACAATATGTTGAACCCGAGCACATAGCAGACAACACACTGTTTGGCATTCACGGTCTCAGCGGCAGATGACCCTGTCTGTCCACCGACTAGATCTACATGAATACTAGATCTACATGAAAGCCTTACCCCACCATCCCTAGTACAAGAACTACACTATAGGAAAAAACCCAAAACCCATTGTTCTAGATCTAACCCAAAGTCTTAACACCTAGTACTAGATCTACAATATAGTCCAACCTATCTAGCTTCTATACTAGGTCTACACTATAGCCTAACCACACTAGCTCGAATTACAGGTCTACACAATAGCCCAACTCAACTAGCCCTAATATTAGATCTATGCTACAGCCTAACCACACTGGTTCTAGCACTAGATCTACAATGTAGCCCAACCTCATTAACCATAATACCAGATTTACACTATAAGCGAACCCCACTAGTCAATACACTAGATGTACACTATAGCCTAACCACACCAGCTTGAATTAGAGGTCTACACAATAGCCCGACTCAACTGGCCCCAATAATAGACCTATACTATATCCTAACCACCCTGGTTCTAGCACTAGCTCTACACAATAGCCCACCCCACTAGTCCTAATACTGGATATACACTATAAGTAAACCCCACTAGTCATTACTCCAGATGTACACTATAGTCTAACCACACTATCTCTATTTAGAGGTCTATACAATAGCCTGACTCAACTGGCCCTAATAATAGACCTACACTACAGAGTAATCACACTCATTCTAGCACTAGATCTACAATGCAGCCCAACCCCATTAGCCGTAATGCTAGATCTCCACTATAAGCAAACCCCACTAGTCATTACTCTAGCTCTACACTTTAGCATATCCACGCTGTCTCTATTTAGAAGTCTACACAATAGCCCAACTCAACTGACCCTAATAATAGACCTACACTACAGCCTAACCACCCTGGTTCTAATACTAGATCTACACAATAAGCCAACCGCAACAGTCATTACTCTAGACCTACATATATAGACTATAGTCTAACCCTACTGGCCCTGGTACTAGATCTACACCATAGCCTAACCACTCTAGCAATAATACTAGGTCTACATGAATGCCTAACCCCACTGTACCTTAAACAAGAAATACAGTACAGGCACAGTCCACTAGCCAATGTTCTAGATTCACGTTACAGCCTAAACCTACTACACTTAACACTAGGTCTACACTATAGTTTAACCCAAACTGACCCTAGTATAAGCTCATTACAAAAACCGAACAGACACTAGCCCGATCAATACGAGCCCTAGTACTATATCTACATTAAAGATTAACCCTTGAATCTCAAGTAGATGATCTGCATTATAGCATAATTACACTAGGTCAACATTAATGCCCAACAAAAATAGCCCTAATCAGAGATTTATAGTATAGTCTGACCCAACTAGCCCTAATAATAGATTGACAGTATAGCCTAATCACACTAGTCATAGTACTAGATCTATACTATAGCCTAACCACACTAACCCTACTAATGGATCTACACTATAGCCTAACCACAACTGGTCTTAGTACTAGATGTACACTACAGCCTAACCACACTAGCACTAGTAATAGAACTACACTATAGCATAAAAACACTAGTCCTAATAATGGATCTACACTACAGCCTAACCACACTAGCCCTATTAATAGATCTACACTATAGCCTAACCACACTAGTCTTAGTACTAGATCTACACTATAGCCTAATCACACTGGTGTTACTACTAGATGAACACTATAGACTAACCACACTAGCCTTAGTACTAGACCTACACTACAGCCTAACCACACTAGTCACAGTACTAGATCTACATTATAGACTAACCACACTAACCTGTAGTACTAGATCTACACTATAGACTAACCACACTAGCCCTAATAATGGATCTACATTATAGCCTAAGCACACTACCCCTAATAATTGATCTACACTATAGCCTAACCACACCATTCCTAGTACTAAATTTACACTAGTAAATGTGTGGTTAGTCTATAGATCTAGTACTACAGGTTAGTGTGGTTAGTCTATAGTGTAGATCTAGTACTATGACTAGTGTAGTTAGGCTGTAGCCCAACCACACTAGCCATAATAATGGATCTACACTATAGCCTAACCACACCATTCCTAGTACTAGATCTACACTATAGCCTAACCACACCATTCCTAGTACTAGATCTACACTATAGCCTAACCACACTAGCCCTAATAATAGATCTACACTATAGCCTAACCACACCATTCCTAGTACTAAATCTACACTATAGCCTAACCACACTAGCCCTAATAATGGATCTACATTATAGCCTAAGCACACTACCCCTAATAATAGATCTACACTATAGCCTAACCACACCATTTCTAGTACTAAATTTACACTATAGCCTAACCACACTAGCCCTAATAATGGAGCTACACTATAGCCTAACCACACTATTCCTAGTACTAGATCTACACTATAGCCTAACCACACTAGCCCTAATAACGGATCTACACTATAGCCCAACCACACTAGCCGTAATAATGGATCTACACTACAGCCTAACCACACTAGCCCTAATAATGGATCTACACTATGGCCTTACCACACTAGCCCTAATAATGGAACTACACTATAGCCCAACCACACTAGCCCTAATAATAGATCTATACTATAGCCTAACCACACTAGCCCTAATAATGGATCTACACTATAGCCTAACCACACTAGTCTTAGTACTAGATCTACACTATAGCCTAATCACACTGGTGTTACTACTAGATGAACACTATAGACTAACCACACTAGCCTTAGTACTAGACCTACACTACAGCCTCACCACACTAGTCTTATTTCTAGTGTGGTGAGGCTATAATGTAGATCCATTATTAGGGCTAGTGTGGTGAGGCTATAATGTAGATCCATTATTAGGGCTAGTGTGGTGAGGCTATAGTGTAGATCCATTATTCAAGCTAGTGTAGTTATGCTATCATGTAGATCCATTATTATGGCTAGTGTGGTTGGGCTACAGCCTAACCACACTAGTCACAGTACTAGATCTACATTATAGACTAACCACACTAACCTGTAGTACTAGATCTACACTATAGACTAACCACACTAGCCCTAATAATGGATCTACATTATAGCCTAAGCACACTACCCCTAATAATAGATCTACACTATAGCCTAACCACACCATTCCTAGTACTAAATTTACACTAGTAAATGTGTGGTTAGTCTATAGATCTAGTACTACAGGTTAGTGTGGTTAGTCTATAGTGTAGATCTAGTACTATGACTAGTGTAGTTAGGCTGTAGCCCAACCACACTAGCCATAATAATGGATCTACACTATAGCCTACCACACCATTCCTAGTACTAGATCTACACTATAGCCTAACCACACCATTCCTAGTACTAGATCTACACTATAGCCTAACCACACTAGCCCTAATAATAGATCTACACTATAGCCTAACACAATTACCTTCAGACAACAGGAAACAGAATAATCACTCAGATAGTCAACAGCCACCCACAGAGGAAAAAAACACATATTATGCTTTCAGAACCAGGGGAGGAGTCCCGAGGAGATAATTTGCATATTCCCAGTGCCTTCTGGGATAAGTGAAGAGTCTCCGTGAGCTCAAGGAACACTGGATTTTGGCTGCTGTTGCAGCTGAAAGGAGGACATCAGTAAACCAGGGGAGGAGTCCCGAGGAGATAATTTGCATATTCCCAGTGCCTTCTGGGATAAGTGAAGAGTCTCCGTGAGCTCAAGGAACACTGGATTTTGGCTGTTGCAGCTGAAAGGAGGACATCAGTTTTGGCTTATATTTCACCGCTTGATTATCTCTTGAACAATAAGAACATGGAAGAGGCCAGGAGCCATGTGGTGAGCTGCATTTCTTGCTACATGTTCACAGATTTACCAGTGGAAAAGCCAAACTTCACATGCCAGAAATGCAAGCTTGTGCCCCTGTTGGAGGAAAAGTTGCAAAATCTGGAAGAGAGGTTATCTACATTGAAGACCATTAAGGAAGGTGAAGAGTTCTTAGACAGAGCAGAATTATCTCTTCATGGTACAGAAAGAGAAGAAATTCGAAGTGCACCTGAAGAAACAGAGGAATGGAAGCATGTGACCCAGAGAAGCAGGAGGATCGGGAGGCAGTCAGCACCAATTCTGCTCAGGAACCAATACCAGGCTCTCACACAGGAGAATGATGAAGAAATACATCAGGATAAGACTTTGCCCACAAAGAGCAACCTTGTACGCCCTCAGAGTCCTCCTGAATGGAGAAAGAAAACTGTTGTGAAGAAGAAACAGAGAGTTGTTGTCATGGGGGATTCCCTGTTGAGAGGAACAGAGGCCGCTATCTGCAGACCGGATATAACCTCAAGAGAAATGTGCTGTCTTCCAGGTGCAAAAATTAAAGATGTGTCTGACAGGATATCAGGACTCTTCAGACCTAAAGATGACTACCCATTCCTGCTAATACATGTGGGGACAAATGACACCGCTAGAAACGACCTGGAAACCATCTGCAGTGACTTTGAAAACTTAGGTAAGAAAGTGAAAGAACTGGGAGCGCAGGTGGTCTTCTCTTCCATCCTCCCAGTGGATGGCCATGGAACAAGGAGGTGGAATAAGATTCTGCAGGTGAACAACTGGCTACGTCGATGGTGCCGTCAGCAAGGATTTGGATTTCTGGATCACGGAGTGAATTACCTATACGATGGACTACTTGCTAGAGATGGGGTGCACCTTACGAAGACTGGAAAACATGTATTTGGAAGTCGCCTTGCTACACTCATCAGGAGAGCTTTAAACTAGAACAATGTGGGAAGGGAAGCAAAACGCCAGCAAAAGCCATACACCTGACAAATACTATTGAGAACTCTGCTATTAGAAGTGAAGGGGAAGAACAAAGACAAAAAAATTTACATAATAAAAATATTGAAGGAAGAGAAACCAATCACAAACTAAAGTGTTTCTATACGAATGCACAAAGCATGGGCAACAAACAAGGAGAACTGGAGCTACTAACGCAGGAGAAGAAATATGATGTCATTGGAATCACTGAGACTTGGTGGGACGATACACATGATTGGAATACAAGGCTAGAAGGATACAACTTATTTGCAAGAAACAGACTTGATAAACGAGGAGGAGGTGTTGCATTGTATGTTAGAAAAGCGTATATCTGCACAGAGATTGACGCTTCAGAGACTGGGAGTTCTGTGGAAACTGTTTGGGTAAGAATACAAGGACAGAACAATGGAAAGGACACCATTGTAGGCATTTACTACAGGCCGCCTGTGCAAGCTGAAGATATGGATGAACTCTTTATGCATCAAATGGCCAAGTTCTCCAAAAAATATGACATAGTGGTCATGGGAGATTTCAACTATCCAGACATTTGTTGGGAATCTCTCTCAGGCAAAACTAACAGGTCCAGGAAATTCTTATCCTCTCTTGCTGACAACTTTATCTTCCAAAAGGTAATGGACAAAACAAGGGGATCTGCTACCTTGGATCTAATCCTCATAAACAGGGAGGAAATGGTGGAGGAGGTAAGAGTGGCTGGGACTCTAGGAGGTAGTGACCATGCTATTTTAGAATTTTGGATAACAAGAGGAGGAAGACCTGTGAAGACTCAGACGTCAAGGTTAGATTTCAGAAAGGCAGATTTTAAGGAACTCAGAAAGAGAATTGGAGGGATCCAATGTGTAAGGTTCTGTGTACATGTTCCTGAAACTCAGTTTGTTCGTCAGCCATTTTACTTTCTGTCTTGCTGCAGCTATCTTGCCCTCAGTCAAAATGGAGTTTCCAGCTTGCATGTTCCCGCCCTGATTCTCTCCTTTTGCTTCTTAAGCAGCCACAGCTGAGCAATCAGTGCTTCAGAATCTAGCCTGCAGTGAACCTGTGACCTGACTCCTAAAGCCTTGGACCTTGTACTCCAGCTATTCCTACTGAGGAACTCTGAAGCACTTGTGGACTCTGAACCCTGCTCTTTGAAAGACCCACGTTTGCATGGACTTACGGTAACTGAGAAGAAGATCCTGAACCTGTTGTGGAGAGTGATTGTTGAGCTTAGATTACTCTGGCCTGCTGTGTCTCCTGCTTCTGTGTCTGCAAACTGTGTGACTATTTTTGCCAACTTGTATGAAGTAATACAGGACTTTTCTATATCAAACCTGTGTCTCATGTATTTTCATCGCACCCAAGCACAAGACGCTATATGAACTGTACTACATACATTACAAGATTCTGAAGCCAAAACGTTAGTGTCTGCTGGGTCTGGAAAGGCTGTGTCTGCTGTAACTGTGGATATCGGATGTCCGGTTGTACTTTCTGTGATGACAGTGGTTGTGACTTCTCACAACCATTCCAGGTGAGCAATTCCCTTAAGTGTTTTTTTTTCTGCAGTGTTACCACAGGTAAACACTATTGTTTTTTTTTTTGTTTTTTTTCTCTTTTTTGTCTGCTGTAACTGTGGATATCAGATGTCCGGGTGAACTTTCTGTGATGATAGTGGTTGTGACTTCTCACAACCATTCCAGGTGAGCAGTTCCCTTAATTTTTTTTCTCTCTGCAGTGTTACCACAGGTAAACACTATTGTTTTTTTTTTCTCCTCTCCTCTTCTTCCAGTACTCCTGTCTTAAAAGATCTGGAAAATGGAGGCCCGCATAAAGGAACTTTGCGGAGTGACTGATAATATCCTTGCAGATTTGCAGAATATAAAGACCCGTTTTTCAAGCCTACAGGACCTCACTAATCACAATTTGCAAGTGTTTGGACAGACTGCCCAGGATTTGCGAGCCAGGATTGAGGTTCTAGAAGAGCGAGTCCAGGCTCCTGCCGTAGCCCCGAGTTCTGGGATTCCCAAGTTGCCCCCTTTTCGTTTTGGCGGTGAACGTGAGAAATTCAGGGGATTTATTAATCAATGCAATCTTTTTTTTTCTGCACATGCTTCACAATTTCCCACTGAACGATCTAAGGTGCTTACTATAATTATGTTGCTTACCAACAAGGCTTTGATGTGGGCAAACCCTCTGATTGAGACTGAGGATGATTGTTTGAATCACCTTGATGCTTTTATTTCAGCCATGGGGCAGGTGTTTGATGACCCCAATCGAGGTGCAACAGCTGAAGCAGCCATGTTAGCTTTGCGCCAAGGTAAGCACTCGGTAGCTGAATATGCCTTGGATTTCAGGAGATGGGCCCTTGATACCACCTGGGACAGTTCCGCCAAAAAATCTATTTTTCGAAAGGGGTTATCTCCACTGATTAAGGATGAACTTGCTTGTGCCGACCCTCCCACTGCGTTAGGTGACTTTATTAACTACTGCATCCGTATTGATACTCGTCTGACTGAACGCAGGCAAGAGAGATGGTTCGAAAGCAATCGCACTAACCTTTTCCTACCTTCCTCTCCAGCTAAGGAACCTTTGAGTAGGATTACACGGGAACCTGAACCTGAACCCATGCAGGTAGACTCTTTACAACGACGGGTTAGTGATGCACGCAAGGAACATCGTTTTAAGGAAAATCTATGTTTCTATTGTGGTAAGTCAGGGCACTTCATTATATACTGCCCCAGCCGTTCTCGTAAGACTACTGCAGCACTCATTCATTGTGAGTGTTGCGAGAGGGGATCTGTCAGGTCCGAGCCTCAGGCTCCAGAGAGATCTGCAGCAACAGATCTTGATTTCTCGGACTTAAACTCCGTTACCTCTGAGGACGTTGACTGTGTAAACGCTGCCATTTTTCAAGTTTCCTCAGCGGTGTCCCAGCTGAGTTGTAAGAAAAACAATTCTCATTGCTTTCTTTCCATCAAACTCTGGGTTGACTCAGCTTGGGTGTCTAGCTCTGCTATGATCGACTCAGGGGCAATTGGAAATTTTATGGATGTCTCCTTTGCTCTGAAACAGGGGATACGTTCAGTGAAGAAGGCTACTCCAGTACAGATGGAAACTGTGGATGGCTCCCTGCTGACCTCTGGACCAGTGGATCAGGAAACAGAGCCTTTGAGGGTTCTTATGGGTAAAGATCATCAAGAGAAACTGTCCTTTATGCTTATCTCTTCACCCCACTTTCCCATTATTCTAGGGCTACCATGGCTGCAGGCTCAGAATCCTACCATTAACTGGGAGACCAAGGAATTACACTTTCCAGAGAAACAGATGAGTCCAAAAGTTTCAGCTTGCTCTGTTCCTAAAGGAACCATGTCAGTCCCTGAACTACCAGCTGTATACCAGGACTATGTGGATTTATGTGACAAGAAGAACGCTGACCAGCTTCCTCCTCACCGTCCATATGATTGTCCAATTGAATTATTGCCTGGAGCAGAGATACCTTTTGGTAAGATCTACCCCCTGGCGGGGCCCGAGCTAAAGGCTTTAAAGGATTACATAGACGAAAATCTAGCCAAGGGCTTCATACGCCCCTCTTCATCTCCTGCAGGTGCACCCATCTTCTTTGTAAAGAAGAAAGATGGATCTCTGAGACCATGCGTAGACTATAGGGAACTCAATAAGGTTACTATTAGAAACCGTTATCCATTGCCTTTAATCCCTGAGTTATTGGAGAGAGTGCGACATGCCAAAATTTTCTCTAAACTAGATCTTCGTGGGGCCTATAACTTAGTCCGTATTAGACCTGGGGATGAATGGAAGACTGCATTCAGGTCACGCTATGGACACTTTGAATATCTAGTTATGCCTTTTGGTCTGAGTACCGCCCCAGCTACTTTCCAACACTTGGTGAATGACATCTTCAGGGATCTCCTAGATACATTCGTGGTAATTTATTTGGATGATATTCTAATTTTTTCTAACTCCACAGAGGAACATCATGGACATGTGAGAATGGTCTTGGAACGTCTAAGACAAAATCATCTTTACATCAAACTTGAAAAGTGTGAATTCCATAGGACCGAAATTCAATTTCTGGGGTATGTACTGTCTACACAAGGAATTAGTATGGATGGAAGCAAAACCCAAGCCATCAAGGATTGGCCAAGTCCTAGAAATGTGAAGGAGGTACAGCGCTTCATCGGGTTTGCCAACTTCTATAGACGTTTCATTAGAAATTTCTCTGAGGTAGTGTCACCTATCACCCAACTTACCCAGAAAGAGTCTAGGTTCTCCTGGACTCCCCAAGCCCAGGAAGCATTTTCCCGTCTAAAAGATAAATTTACCACTGCACCTATCCTAGTACATCCCAACCCCGAGCTTGCCTTCATAATAGAGGTGGATGCTTCAGACTGTGCCGTTGGAGCTATACTCTCTCAGAGAACAGGTGAGAAGAATGTCTTGCATCCCTGTGCCTTCTTTTCCCAGCAGTTGTCTTCGGCTGAGAGGAACTACGATGTGGGCAATAGAGAGTTGTTGGCCATTATTGCCGCCTTCAAAGAATGGAGACACCTTCTTCAGGGAGCTGCACAGCAAATAGTCGTCCTGACAGATCATCGTAACTTTGAGTTTATCAGGTCGGCTAAGTGCCTGACTCCTCGCCAGGCTCGCTGGAATCTTTTCTTAAACCAATTTAATTTTATCATTTCTTATAGACCAGGATCGCGCAATGGAAAGGCTGATGCACTCTCTAGGATTTACTCAGCAGAGACCTGTCCACTTACTCCTCCTAAGACTATTCTTCCTGACTCTAGATTCCTAGGAGTGATTCATAATCAAGACCTACTTAAGGACATCAAGGAAGCATACCATGCGGATTCCTTTTTGGCACAACCCCCAAGGGACGTAAGTCTTGTCTTTAAGAATGGTGTGTGGATTCAGGGACAACGCCTGTATATTCCTGAAACAGTCAGATTGAGAGTATTGCAACTCATTCACGATTCCAAGATAGCTGGGCATAGAGGAATTCTAAAGACACAGGAATTTCTTTCTCGTTTCTTTTGGTGGCCCACTTGCAGGAAGGATGTTTTAAACTATGTCACTTCATGTGAAGTCTGTGCAAGATGCAAAACACCTCGCTCCTCACCAACTGGTCTGTTACAGCCTCTTCCCACCCCGTCCCGCCCGTGGGGATCCATTTCTATGGACTTCATTGTGGAGTTACCAACCTCTCAAGGGAAGAACACCATTCTAGTGGTGGTTGACCGTCTAACAAAGGCAGCTCATTTTATCCCTTGTGTCGGCTTACCCACTGCAAAACAGACATCAGATTTGATGATTAAAGATGTGTTTCGCTTACATGGAGTACCGGATGAGGTTATTTCGGATCGAGGGGTGCAATTCACTTCTAGGTTTTGGCAAAATTTCTGTGCAGCATTGGACATTAAAGTAAACCTTTCTTCTGCTTTTCATCCCCAAACTAATGGACAGACCGAACGAACCAATCAAACCCTGGAGCAGTATCTCCGCTGCTTTATCTGCCACCTACAGGATGATTGGGTGGATCTACTTCCATTAGCTGAGTTCTCGTATAACAACTCTCAGAGTGCCTCCACTAAGCAGTCTCCTTTTTACTCTAATCTAGGTTATCATCCTAACATTCTACCACGATTTCCCATAGAAACGCCTTTACCAGCAGTGGCTGAAAGAATCACGTCTTTACAGAAGAATATGGATCTTCTAAAGGAGAATCTGGAATCGGCTCAGGAAAGGTACAAGAAAGCAGCAGATAAATTTCGTAAACCTGCACCAGCTTTCAAGGTAGGAGACTTGGTCTGGCTGTCAACCAGAAATCTTAAGTTAAGGATTCCATCGTCTAAGTTGGGACATAAGTACATTGGACCCTATAAAATCAGTAAAATTATAAGTGCCGTTGCTTGTCGTCTTCAACTGCCCAGAACTATGAGAATTCACCCTGTCTTTCATGTATCCCTACTAAAGGCTGCGACACCCAATACGTTTCCTGGACGTTCTTCTCCTTGCCCTGACCCAGTGCTAGTCGATGGTCAGGAAGAATTTGTGGTGGAAAGGATTTTAGATTCCAGGTTGTATAGAAATCAGTTACAATATCTGATTAAATGGCAGGGCTACCCAGTGGAGGACAACTCATGGGAACCAGTCAATAACGTTAATGCTCCTCGCTTGCTCCGTCAGTTTCATCAGAGGTACCCACACAAGCCTGGCCTGAGGTCATCCGGAGGTTGTCCCTAAGGGGGGAGTAATGTAAGGTTCTGTGTACATGTTCCTGAAACTCAGTTTGTTCGTCAGCCATTTTACTTTCTGTCTTGCTGCAGCTATCTTGCCCTCAGTCAAAATGGAGTTTCCAGCTTGCATGTTCCCGCCCTGATTCTCTCCTTTTGCTTCTTAAGCAGCCACAGCTGAGCAATCAGTGCTTCAGAATCTAGCCTGCAGTGAACCTGTGACCTGACTCCTAAAGCCTTGGACCTTGTACTCCAGCTATTCCTACTGAGGAACTCTGAAGAACTTGTGGACTCTGAACCCTGCTCTTTGAAAGACCCACGTTTGCATGGACTTACGGTAACTGAGAAGAAGATCCTGAACCTGTTGTGGAGAGTGATTGCTGAGCTTAGATTACTCTGGCCTGCTGTGTCTCCTGCTTCTGTGTCTGCAAACTGTGTGACTATTTTTGCCAACTTGTATGAAGTAATACAAGACTTTCTATATCAAACCTGTGTCTCATGTATTTTCATCGCACCCAAGCACAAGACGCTATATGAACTGTACTACATACATTACACAATGGCTGGATATCCTTAAGGACAAAAATGTCCAGGAAGGATGGAAAATCTTGAAAAATGAGATTCTCAAAGCACAATCGTTAACAATTCCGAAAAGAGGGAAGAATGGGAAGCATTTAAGGAAACCAGGATGGATGAACATAGAACTTAAACACATGCTAAAAAGGAAGAAAGAAATGTTTATCAAATGGAAAGAGGGAGGCATATCTAAAGAAGAATATAATGCCGTCTGCAGAACCTGCAGGGCACAAATCAGATTATCTAAAGCTGACAATGAATTAAGGCTTGCAAGTGACGTCAAAAGCAACAAAAAAGGATTTTGGGGATACGTCAAAAGTAAAAGAAAAGTCAAAGATGCTATAGGATTTTTACAGGATGAAAATGATGAAATGGTAAGTCAGGATGTTGAGAAGGCTGAACTTTTAAATTCCTATTTTGCATCTGTTTTCTCTCAGAAAGGAAATGTAACATCAACTGATCTTCACTGTCCTATTAAAGGAATAGAAGAATCCAGGATATCTATAAACAGAAAGACAGTGAGGAAACACTTAGCTAACATAAATGAATTCAAGTCTCCAGGTCCAGATGAATTACACCCCAGGGTACTGAAGGAGATAGCAGAAGAAATTCTTGAACCACTGTCCATAATCTTTGAAAATTCTTGGAGAACAGGAGAAGTCCCAGAAGACTGGAGAAGAGCAAATGTTGTTCCTATCTTCAAAAAGGGGAAGAAGGTGGACCCAGGGAACTACAGGCCGGTGAGTCTGACTTCTATACCAGGAAAGATCTTTGAACAAATTATTAAAGAACATGTATGCAAGTACCTGGATAAGAATGAAGTGATTAAACAGAGTCAGCATGGGTTTGTAACTAATAAGTCATGTCAGACTAACTTAATTTCCTTCTATGACAGAATCACTGACTGGGTGGATCAGGGAAATGCTGTAGATATAGTATATCTTGACTTCAGCAAAGCATTTGACAAAGTATCTCACACAATCCTTATTGAAAAAATGACTAAGTATGGAATGGACAAGGCAACTGTTAGGTGGATTCATAACTGGCTTAGTGATCGGACCCAAAGAGTGGTTGTAAATGGCTGCACATCCAGTTGGAAGAATGTCTCAAGTGGGGTACCACAAGGCTCTGTTTTGGGCCCTGTATTGTTCAACATCTTTATCAATGATTTAGATGAAGGAATTGAGGGTAAACTGATCAAATTTGCTGATGACACAAAGCTAGGAGGGGTAGCTAATACTAGAGAAGAGAGAGAGAGGATTCAAAAAGATATACATAAACTGGAGCAGTGGGCAGCAACTAACATTCTGTTTTTTTCTGGATTTTAACAGGGAAAAATGCAAAGTACTACATCTGGGCAATAAAAATGAAAAAAGCATATACAAAATGGGAGGAATAGGGCTAAGTAACAGCACATGTGAAAAAGACTTGGGTATACTAATTGATCACAGACTTAACATGAGTCAACAGTGTGATGCAGCAGCAAAAAAGGCAAATGCAATTCTAGGATGTATCAACAGAAGCATACAGTCTAGATCACGTGAGGTCATTATTGCCCTCTACTCCTCTTTGGTCAGACCTCATCTGGAATACTGTGTCCAGTTTTGGGCACCACATTTTAAAAAAGACATCAACAAACTGGAGCAAGTTCAGAGAAGAGCCACCAGAATGGTGACCGGTCTGCAAACCATGTCCTATGAGGAACGGTTGCAGGATTTGGGAATGTTTAGCTTGAAAAAAAGAAGACTGAGAGGAGACTTAATAGCTGTCTACAAATATCTCAAGGGCTGTCACATTGTAGAAGGATCATCTTTATTCTCATTTGCACAAGGAAAGACTAGAAGCAATGGGATGAAACTGAATGGGAGGAGACACAGATTAGATATTAGAAAAAACTTTTTGACAGTTAGGGTGATCAATGAGTGGAACAGGCTGCCACAAGAGGTGGTGAGTTCTCCTTCAATGGAAGTCTTCAAACAGAGGCTGGATAGACATCTGTCTGGGATGATTTAGAGAATCCTGCTTTGAGCAGGGGGTTGGACCAGAAGGCCCAGGAGGTCCTTCCAACTCTACCATTCTATGATTCTATGATTCTAACCACACCATTCCTAGTACTAAATCTACACTATAGCCTAACCACACTAGCCCTAATAATGGATCTACATTATAGCCTAAGCACACTACCCCTAATAATAGATCTACACTATAGCCTAAACACACCATTTCTAGTACTAAATTTACACTATAGCCTAACCACACTAGCCCTAATAATGGAGCTACACTATAGCCTAACCACACTATTCCTAGTACTAGATCTACACTATAGCCTAACCACACTAGCCCTAATAACGGATCTACACTATAGCCCAACCACACTAGCCGTAATAATGGATCTACACTACAGCCTAACCACACTAGCCCTAATAATGGATCTACACTATGGCCTTACCACACTAGCCCTAATAATGGAACTACACTATAGCCCAACCACACTAGCCCTAATAATAGATCTACACTATAGCCTAACCACACTAGCCCTAATAATGGATCTACACTATAGCCTAATCACACTAGCCCTAATCATGGATCTACACTATAGCTCAACCACACTAGAACTAATAATGGATCTACACTATAGCCCAACCACACTAGCCCTAATAATGGATCTAAACTATAGCCTAACCACACTAGCCCTAATAATGGATCTACACTATAGCCTAACCACACTAGCCCTAATAATGGATCTACAGTATAGCCTAACCACACTAGCCCTAATAATAGCTCTACACTATAGTCTAACCACACTAGCCCTAATAATGGATCTAAACTATAGCCTAACCACACTAGCCCTAATAATGGATCTACACTATAGCCTAACCACACTAGCCCTAATAATGGATCTACAGTATAGCCTAACCACACTAGCCCTAATAATAGCTCTACACTATAGTCTAACCACACTAGCCCTAATAATGGATCTACACTATGGCCTTACCACACTAGCAATAATAATGGATCTACACTATAGCCTAACCACACTAGCCGTCATAATGGATCTACACTACAGCCCAACCACACTAGCCGTAATAATGGATCCACACTATAGCCTAACCACACAAGCCGTAATAATGGGTCTACACTATAGCCCAACCACACTAGAACTAATAATGGATCTACACTATAGCCCAACCATACTAGCCCTAATAATGGATCTACACTATAGCCTAACCACACTAGAACTAATAATGGATCTACACTATAGCCCAACCACACTAGAACTAATAATGGATCTACACTATAGCCCAACCATACTAGCCCTAATAATGAATCTACACTATAGCCTAACCACATTAGCCCTAATGGATCTACACTATAGCCTCACCACACTAGCCCTAATAATGGATCTACACTATAGCCTAACCACACTAGCCATAATAATGAGAGGTTGATAAGCTTTGGGTAGAGTCTGTATTCATTTGCTGGTGGGCTTAATATCTCTATAGTATTTAGACCTTTCCCCTTCCTGTTTATTACTCACAGTGTTTACCATCAAAATGAAGGCTCCGCTCCAGGGTTGAAATGCACAGTATGGACTTTTACTGACAAATAATTATTGAAACAATTCAGCTTGTTTTTCTCCAGGCACTGTTCTGTCCCCGCTTAAGGCGATTGAAGGTGTGTAGTATGGCGATGGTGTGAGAAGTCCTACCTTCGTGTCCTTGCAGCGGGGCAGACAGGACCAAGTGTTGCTCTTGGGTGGATGGAATCAAACGTGGACGCAGAGAGATGAATCAGCTGTGGCTTATTTGAACCATAACCATAACCATATGAGGTGGTACGATGCAGATGATACAAGTAGCCATTCCTGTGGTTGTCTGGAGGGTGTTCACCCCTGGAGCCACTACTGAGTTGGTCAAAAAACTTTGCTTTCTGCAGCCCAAAAGAGATGTGTACTTCTCACATGGTGGTTGAAAGTAAAATGGATGCCCGGAAGTGAGCACATACACAAGGCTGCAGGACACTCCCACATGCAAGAAAAATCTAAAAGAGGAGCGAGGGAGTGACACAAAGCTTCTGGTCAGTAGGTGGCAGCAGCAGACAAGCATGGAAAGCAAGCCAATAATACAATGGCAAATTACAAGATATGAAAAAACATGAAGGGAACAGCACACTCCCCGTCTGAAATTCACTTTGGGGATTTCACTATAAGAATCTATAACAAACAATCTGTAAATTAAAAAACATGTTAAAATGCAACATTAAACATAACTCAAGTCCATATCGTGAGGAAAACTCAAAAGTTCAAAACCGATAC
The DNA here is from genome assembly GCA_033576555.1 of Oophaga sylvatica. Classification (NCBI taxonomy): domain Eukaryota; kingdom Metazoa; phylum Chordata; class Amphibia; order Anura; family Dendrobatidae; genus Oophaga; species Oophaga sylvatica. Next base: position 24,464 of record JARQOD010001006.1, on the reverse strand, counting down.
TGTTCATCCCGCAGGGATGCTCTCGACAGGCAACAACAGAACAAGTTCGTTGATGGGTCTTGTGAAAGTCTTTGTCTCGCCTTTACAGACGACCTTCAATTCCACCTTCTGTACGTTGCCATCCTGACTAGGGAGTATCTTAATAATTAGTCCCATGGGCCAATCAGACCTTTCTGTGGGTTGGTCTTTCATGACCACTAGGTTGTTGGTTGGCTTTGGTTGTGGCGTTTGTTTTAAGGAAGCATTTTGCCCCTCCACAGCAGGACCCAGAGGCTTAGTCTCCAGTTTCTCTGAAGGTTGGCTCCGTCCTTTGATCATGTCCGTTACGTCCTCAGTTTTCCTTATGATATTGTGAAAAGACTTGGACACAGGGGAAGATTCCTCCAGAGGGATCGGCTTTGGAACAGGCACTTCTGTGTAGACGTGGCTTCCATTGACGCAGACAGAAGACTTAGAGCTAGAGCTGCCCCTTGGCTTTAGGTTCTGTATGGTCTTTGGCTCTGGAAAGAGCTTGAGATGGCCGACCTCGTCGCTGAATGCCCTCTTGTGCGTCATCCTGGATAAGGCTTCACAGTCTTTATCCGTGGACTTGGTGGAAACGCTGCTGTTTCTGCTGGTAGGTTTCTTGACAACATCAGGAAGAACCATGGAGATTCCAGCATTAGTGGGAATGGTGCCGCTTGTGGAGGAGATGGTGCTGTCTGAGGAAATGGTGGAGGAGATGGTGCTGTATTGGACCTTATTAAGGAGCTTTTCCATAGACATCCCTCAAAGAACGCTACTGCATTGGACTTTGGCTCCTTGTTGTCCTCATCATCGCTGTCCAGATGGCCGATGTTGCTCGTCACGATGGCAGAGGACAGCTCCCTCTGGGAGAGCTTTTTGACCTTCAGCTTGTCCTTCAGTTTCCCGAATGGAGTTTTGGGTTTGTCTTTGATGGACAGGTCAAACATGCTGGTGGTTAGACTGTTCCTGGTGAACTGGATGGACACTTGGAGCTCCCCGCGCTCCTTCTCTCTTTTCCCTGACTTTGAATGGAGCTTGTACCATCTTTGTTTTTGTTAAGCCTCGTTCTCATCTTTAGCACCAAACCAGGCCCTGACCTTGGGCCTCTCCTCAGAGCTCGCTGGCACAAATGGCTTTGGCTCAGAAAGACTCTGGTTAGCAGGATTGTTCTTCTCAGTTCCTTGGTAGAGGCCAATCTTGGGTTTCTCATCTTTGGCCTTCACTTCTGCATCTTTATTCTTGGACACATCCAAACACCATGGGGGTGGTGATCTGAACAGGTTTGTTGTTCATGGTATGCTGAAGAGAATTAAATCTAGACAGAGCTTGTTCCCGATTGTTTGGGAGTCTTACCCTGGTAGCTCAGAAGGGTAATGGAGAAACCCAGTGGTTGGTTTCGTCTTTAGAGAACTCACAGTCCATTATTTTGATGAATTCTTTGTCCTCTACTTTATGCTCATCCTTAGTTGTTTGAAGGACTGATCTTCCCAAGTTGTCGATACGTAGAAAAGCGATGTCAGGTGTCTCTGTAATGATGAGGACACGGCTTGATGAAAGTTGTGTGCCCATCTCCATGCACGTAAGTTTTGAAGGAGTTAATTCCTGAATGATCTGCACATACATTTCCCATGACTACCCATCCCAAGTCCAGTCTTTGGGCGTATGGTGCATAGTCAGGCCCATTACACTGTTGACGCACCTTGTGTATTCTTAGATTGTCTCTGCCAAGTAGGAGCAGAATCTCGGCGACGACGTCCATAGGAGAAATAACTGGTCAGGTGCCTTAGGTGTGGTTGTTGAAATGCGGCTTCAGGAGTAGGAATCTCGTCCCTTTGATTGGGTATCTGGTCACATTCAATAAGGGTTGGTAGAGGTATTTTGGTATCTCCATTGATAGGAGAAGCAATGAATCCCTGAGTTCTTCTGCCGCTAGTCTCTAAGCGGCCTGAGCAGGTGTTTAAGGAGTAGCGTTCTGTTGGACCTTTAATTCCAAAGGCTTCAAAGAACTTGGGTCCTGCTAAGGACCGGTTGCTTTGGTCGTCTATGATAGCATACATCTTCACTGCCTTTTCTGAAAGCCCCTCAGGATAGACCTTGATTAGACATATTTGGGCACAACATTTCTCTCTTTGACCATCACCACACACATCAGAGCATGAGCATGAGACAGCCGAGGCGGTGTCAGTCTGATTCTGGGGCTCCCCACCATGGCTTGGAGTGGGAGCGGTGGTGGCGACTGCAGCCGATGAATCCCCAGCAAGTGGGGTTGGATGCATAGCTGAGGTATGTTTTTCACTATAACACTCCTCACACGATGACCGCTTTACAGTCCTTGGCCATGTGCTCCAGTGAAGTGCAGCATCTGAAACATACCCCAAGCTCGGTGAGGACTTTCTTGCGCTCCAGTAGGATTTTGGATCTAAACCCTCTGCACGTGTTCAGTGAGTGAGGTTTCTTATGAATGGGACATTCCTGATTGAAGGACTTGTCTCCCGATGAGGTGGGGTTCTGTTCACCTGTGGGTACTGCAGGTGATGGGAGATTAGTCTTTCTAGCACTATGTTTCTGTATGACGCCTTCATACTTTGATGATGTTGTAGTTGAAGTTGCGGTGTTGAACTCTAGGAAGTCGAGGCTTGGGTCAATCCTCATCTGGGACTGCTCGTCGATGAACCTGCAGAAGTGAATGGGGGGAAGGTGACATCATGCACTCTTTTATACCTTGTGACTGACGTTGCCCACTTCTCCTGCAGACTGTATGGTATTTTCACCACAATTGGGTTCACTCTGTGCGCTATATTCAGGTAACACAGGCCGGACAGATGAGGGTCTCTTTTAGTAAGCTCCAGCTCCATGAGCAAATCACTTAGGTCTTGATGCTTGTGGACTTCCTTGAGGTTGATCTTTGGGACATTCTGAAGTCTCTTGAATAGGGCTTTCTCTATTGCTTCTGCACTGCCAAAGGGGCGTTCCAGCTTTTGCCAGGCGGCAGCGATACCTACTTCTGCTTGTCCCACGTAGACAGTTCTAAGGTGTCACGGGTGCGTCGCTGCGAAGATCGTCGCGATTGCACACCCTGACTTCGCACAGCTGAGTTTCTGGTGCTGGGTGTTTTTTCGGCACTGAGGGAGTTAATTCTTTCTCTCTCTGTGCTGGACTGACCAGCCTCGCTCAGCTGCAATTAATGTTTTGTTAATTGGTTTCCTTCTTATACCTGCCTGTCTGCTGGGGAAGTGTCGGTGAAAGCATTCATGCAGACCAGCAGAGCGGATCGTATTGAGAAGTCTAAGCTAAGAATACCTGTTGTGGTTTTCTCCTCTCCTCGCTTTATTAGTTATCTCCCTACCCGTTTGTGTTACCTCTGTATTGGTAGTTTTGTATGCAAGGTGTTCTTTTATTTTACCCCTTGTACTGTCTCGTTTGTCTTATACTGTGTGTGAAGGCAGATACCTTCCTGATCCCTGTGGTGGTAATTAGGGTCCTTCTCAGGACTAGATTACAGTGGTAAGGGATTCACAGGAGATAGGGTTTACGCTGGCGGCCTGGACCTCTGTACCATCAACAGTACCTCCAGGTAGAGGGATTAGCCAGGACCCCAGCTTAGGGTCAGCATAGACCCCGGTTCTCCTGTATGCAGAGACAGCGTGACATTTTCACCGACCATATTTAAGATTCTCCCCAGCCACCATGGATCCAGTAGCCAGTCTAGCTCAGCAGTTGCAGAGTTTGTCCATGGAGCTGAGGGATGTTAAGTCCAAGGTTTTGTACCCCCCGGAGCAAGTCAGAACTGAACCTAAAGTAGCTCTCCCGGACAGGTTCACAGGTGGGCGGGACAAGTTTTTTGCTTTCCGGGAGGCATGTAAATTGTACTTTCGGTTGCGACCTCGGTCATCTGGGAGTGAAGATCAAAAAGTGGGAATTGTCATATCGCTCCTACAAGGGGACCCCCAATCCTGGGCGTTCTCTCTTCCCCCGGGCTCCCCGGCTCTCCAGTCAGTGGATAGATTTTTCGCAGCTCTGGGTCTTGTATATGATGACCCGGATCGAGTCTCCCTTGCTGAATCTAAGTTACGTAAGATACAGCAGGGAGATCGTCCGGCAGAGGAATTTTCTTCGGAGTTCCGTAGGTGGGCCACGGACACCCAGTGGAATGACCCAGCTCTTAGGAGCCAGTTTTGTCAAGGTTTATCTGACAAATTAAAAGATGTATTGGCGCAGTATGACCCTCCCACGTCACTGGAGGCCGCTATGGCCCTTGCTATTCGCATTGATAGACGGTTGCGGGAGAGGTGCGGGGTAACTCCGCCCCCTGTGATGACTCCACCTTCCTCAAGGGTCCCTTACACGGAGGTTCCCCTGGTCAGTCCAGAGGAGCCTATGCAATTAGGAGGGACATCATTCCGGGGGAGGGGATCGGTGGGGCGCCACAAAACAAGAAGTTGTTTCTTCTGTGGAAAAAAGGGACATTTTATTAGGGGGTGTCCATCCCGTCCTTTGCAGAGTGAGAAGTCGCCGGAAAACTATTGATCCCAGATTGTGTGGTGGACGGCAATCTGGGAGTAAGTATTTCGTCCCTAAGTTCGTCTCAGTTTCTCGTACCGGCGGAGGTGGTGGTGGGTGCGAGAACTGAGAGGATATCTGTTCTTCTGGATAGTGGGGCCGGGGCTAATCTGGTGGATGCTCGCTTTGCCCGGGTTCAAGGTATGCGATTGTGTGGGTTGGCTAAACCCGTCCCCATATTCTCGATCGACGCCAGACCTCTCGGTCAGGGAAGTTTTGTGCAAGCAGTGCATAACATTGATCTTCAAGTGGGGGCGCTACATAAAGAACTGTTGTCTTGTTATGTGTTGGAGGGTCTTCCCACTCCTATAGTGCTGGGCCTGCCTTGGCTAACTAAGCATAACCTGGTTATTGATTGGCAATCCAGAGAGATAAGCCAATGGAGCGATTTCTGTAATAAAAACTGCATGAATACGGTCATTGGCGCGGTCGCTCCTAGGGCCTTACCTCCATTTCTGGTGGACTTTGAGGATGTATTCTCGGAGGAAGGGTGTCAAGAACTACCTCCTCATCGCGAGTATGACTGTGCTGTTAACTTGATCCCTGGGGCCAAGTTACCGAAATCTAGGTTATACAACCTTTCTGGTCCTGAGAGACAGGCCATGAAGGATTATATTTCAGAGAGTCTGGCTAAGGGGCATATTAGACCTTCATCTTCCCCGGTGGCCGCGGGGTTCTTCTTTGTGAAGAAAAAAGATGGAGGCCTACGCCCTTGCTTGGATTTCCGTGAGCTTAATCGGATTACGGTCCGAGATCCGTATCCGCTCCCACTTATTCCCGATCTCTTCAATCAGATCGTGGGTGCCAAATGGTTCTCTAAGTTGGATCTCAGGGGGGCGTACAATCTTATTAGGATGAAGGAGGGGGATGAGTGGAAGACGGCGTTTAACACTCCGGAGGGGCATTATGAGAACCTTGTCATGCCATTTGGTCTGAGTATTGCCCCGGCGGTGTTTCAACACTTTGTAAATGACATCTTTCGCCACCTAATGGGACAGTTTGTGGTCATATATCTGGATGATATTTTAATTTACTCACCAGATCTTGTGTCTCATCAGGAGCATGTTAGGCAGGTGTTACAGATCTTGCGGGATAATAAACTGTACGCCAAATGGGAGAAGTGTGTGTTCGCCGTACAGGAACTTCAGTTTTTAGGATTCCTGGTCTCAGCATCCGGTTTTCGTATGGACCCTGGGAAAGTGCGGGCAGTTCTTGAGTGGGATCTGCCAGAGGATCTTAAGGCATTACAACATTTCCTGGGGTTTGCTAACTACTACTGGAAATTCATTCGTAATTTCTCCTCCATAGTTAAACCTCTCACTGACATGACTAAAAAAGGGACAGATTTTTCAAAGTGGTCTGACAAGGCTTGTCAAGCGTTTTCCTCTTTGAAAAAATGTTTTGCTTCTGCACCCATACTTGTTCAGCCTGATGCGTCTCAGCCATTCATTGTTGAGGTGGACGCTTCCGAGGTAGGGGTGGGAGCGGTATTGTCACAAGGTTCATCCCCTGGTAAATGGCATCCGTGCGCCTTCTTCTCTAAAAAATTGTCGTCCGCTGAGAGGAATTATGATGTCGGCAATAGGGAGCTCTTGGCCATTAAGTTGGCTTTTGAGGAGTGGCGTCATTTTTTGGAGGGGGCAGTCCACCCGGTCACCGTCATTACCGATCACAAAAACCTGCTATATTTAGAGTCCGCTAAACGTCTGAATCCCAGACAAGCTAGGTGGTCGTTGTTTTTTACCAGGTTTAATTTTGTCGTCACATATCGTCCTGGGTCAAAGAATGTTAAGGCGGATGCCTTATCTCGCTGTTTCCCTGGGGCTGGGAATACGGAGGACCCGGTTCCAGTCCTTCAGGAGGGGGTGGTGGTGTCGGCAGTATGCTCTGAGCTTGAGGAGGAGGTATTGGAGGCTCAGGGGGACGCCCCTGTTGGACCTCCAGGGAGACTGTTTGTTCCAAATCAGTTGCGACAAAGGGTGATCGAGGCACATCATAATTCAGCTTTGGCAGGACACCCAGGGAGTAAAGCAACTGAGGATCTCCTCTCGCGCCGGTTTTGGTGGCCTAACTTACATAGGGAGGTGGTAACTTTTGTCGCGTCCTGCGAGGTTTGTGCGCGCTCTAAGACCCCACATACCTGTCCGTCGGGGACCCTCTTACCTTTGAAGATCCCGGAGCGTCCGTGGACTCATCTGTCTATGGACTTCATTACGGATCTCCCGCTATCTTCGGGTAAAACAGTCATACTCGTTGTGGTGGACAGGTTCAGCAAGATGGCACATTTTATCGCTCTTCCTGCTCTTCCTAATGCTAAAACTCTTGTGCAGGTGTTTATTGGGGAGATTGTAAGGCTTCACGGGGTACCCTCCGATGTGGTGTCGGATCGGGGGTCCCAGTTCGTGTCCAAGTTCTGGAAAGCATTTTGTACACGGCGGGGGATGCAGTTGTCATTTTCATCGGCTTTTCACCCGCAGACCAATGGTCAGACAGAGCGTCTGAATCAGAGCTTAGAGACTTATCTCCGGTGTTTTGTGTCAGAGAATCAGGAGGACTGGGCTTCTTTCTTGCCTCTGGCGGAGTTTGCTCTAAATAATAGGCGGAGCGAGTCCACTGGTAAGTCCCCGTTTTTTGGGGCATATGGTTTTCACCCCCAGTTTTGTACTTTCAATAGGGGGGCTCTTCTGGGGTTCCTGAGGAGGAATGCTTTTCGTTGTCACTTGCTTCAGTGTGGAGAGGAGTGCTGAATAATCTGAGTTCTATGGGGAACCGATACAAACGTATGGCTGATAGGAGGAGAGTGTCTGGTCCGGACCTAAGTGTGAACGATCTGGTATGGTTGTCTACCAAGAATATTAAACTTAAGGTTCCCTCCTGGAAACTGGGTCCCAGGTTCATCGGGCCATACAAGATCAGTGCTATAATTAATCCGGTTGCATTCCGTCTTGACCTCCCTCCTACATTTAAAATTCATAATGTGTTCCACAGATCGTTACTTAAGAAGTATGTGGCGCCGGTGATACCTTCACCTTTACCTCCTCCTCCTGTGGTGGGCAATGGTAACTTGGAGTTCCAGGTGTCGAGAGTCATCGATTCACGTCTGAATCGCCGGTCCCTTCAGTACCTTGTTCATTGGAGGGGGTATGGTCCTGAGGAGAGGACGTGGGTTTCTGCGTCGGATATTAACGCAGACCGATTGGTTCGGGCCTTCCACACTACTCACCCAGATAAACCCGGCCCTGAGGGTCCAGAGGCCCCTCGTAGAAGGGGGGGTACTGTCACGGGTGCGTCGCTGCGAAGATCGTCGCGATTGCACACCCTGACTTCGCACAGCTGAGTTTCTGGTGCTGGGTGTTTTTTCGGCACTGAGGGAGTTAATTCTTTCTCTCTCTGTGCTGGACTGACCAGCCTCGCTCAGCTGCAATTAATGTTTTGTTAATTGGTTTCCTTCTTATACCTGCCTGTCTGCTGGGGAAGTGTCGGTGAAAGCATTCATGCAGACCAGCAGAGCGGATCGTATTGAGAAGTCTAAGCTAAGAATACCTGTTGTGGTTTATCCTCTCCTCGCTTTATTAGTTATCTCCCTACCCGTTTGTGTTCCCTCTGTATTGGTAGTTTTGTATGCAAGGTGTTCTTTTATTTTACCCCTTGTACTGTCTCGTTTGTCTTATACTGTGTGTGAAGGCAGATACCTTCCTGATTCCTGTGGTGGTAATCAGGGTTCTTCTCAGGACTAGATTACAGTGGTAAGGGATTCACAGGAGATAGGGTTTACGCTGGCGGCCTGGACCTCTGTACCATCAACAGTACCTCCAGGTAGAGGGATTAGCCAGGACCCCAGCTTAGGGTCAGCATAGACCCCGGTTCTCCTGTATGCAGAGACAGCGTGACATAAGGTTCTTAATACAGTTTGCAGAGTCTGGGCCCAACCATTTGATCATGAGGTCAAGCTCCTGCTCTGCGGTTAGGTTGAGATTGGTGATGGCTGCCTTGAAGGTTGCTTTCCAGGCTCTGCATCTCTCTGCACGATCATCGAATTTTGAGAGGCTGGTGTTGATTAGCTCCCTGCTCACCATAAACCTGGAAAACTCCAACATGTCGGATTTATCACTACTTGTTGCCACGACGACTTGTGATGCCCCTTGGGCATATGAGCTGTCTGGCGTGAAAGCGTGAGATGTTCCTAGGTAGAATGACTTTGCTGCAGGGTTAAGCTGTAGTTTGGCCTCTGATTCTGATGACTGCTGCTTGATCTGATGGAAGTGGGTCAGGAAACACTTGACTGCCAGCTTGCTGTAGCGACTGGGCTTGAGAAGGCACCTCCTAGTGACTGTTATTAACTTGCTTGGATGCTGTGCAAGGCACTAGCGCTGCAGGTAGAGCTGACTTGGAGGTCTCAGTGTTGTTGGCTTTGATGGTGTTGCAATCCAGGGTTGACTCGGGTAACTGGTTCAGCACAATCTCTGGTGCAGTCAACCGGATCATCTATTTCTTGTGGGGCGAGAAAACTGGATCATGACCTTGGCTCAATGCTTGCTCGAGTAGCTTCATTTCAACTAGCGCAATTTCTTCTTCCATCTGTGAATGAAGAATCTTTATTTGAGCATCCGCTTCTACTTTTGCAAGGGCTTCTGCTCTCTTGGTCTCTGCTTCTACTTCTTTTTCTGTGAAGGAACGTCTCACCTTGGATTGTTCTGCTCTTATGCGGGCCTCTAGTGTTCTATCACTCAGGGTTAAGCTTCTTGAGGATGATGCTCTGGATGACTGAGAGGAGCGTCTAGATGAGGTTGTTTTGTGAGATCTAGTTTCTTGTTGGTGAGAGGTACGGTGATGTCTTTGACATCTTGCAACTTGGCGTCTCTTTCCCTGTACACTGACTCTGCCTTGCTCAGGTCTGAAAGTGATTCATCGATAGATGAGAAAGGTAGTGTACCTTGCGAACAGCCTCTTATAATTTTCTTGAGCTGTGTTCAGTCGTTCAACAGCGGCTTGTAAGCTTGCAGTGTCACCTGAAGAGGATTGAAGTCTCGACATGTGGCAGGAAACCGGTTCGCATAGGCCTCTTTCACACTTCAGTCGTGCGACGTCAGTCAAAATCCGTCAAAATGTGAAAAAAACGGATCCGCCATTTTTTTTTGGCGGATCCGTTTTTTTCCCATTGACTTGCATTAGTGACGGATTTTGACGGATGGTCGTCCGTTATGTTCGTTTTTTGACGGATCCGCCAAAAATTTGGCGTCCGTCATTACAGAAAAACGTCCAACGCAACGCTTTTTTGGTCCGCCAAAATGGCGGACTACGGCGGATACGCCGCATCCGCCATCTTGTATAATGGCCGCCTATGGGCGGCGGATCCGCTGGCATCCATTTTTTGACGGAATCCGCCGGCGGATCCGTCGCCTCCATAGGAAAACATTGAAAATGCAGACATCACTGTCCGGGGTCTCTCTCTCTCTCTCTCTCTCTCTCTCTCTCTCCTCGGTCCGGACTTAGGTTTCAGGAACGAAATTCTCATCATTTCCGGGTGAAATCTTCCTGGCAGATCCGTCAGAAAACTGACCAGTTTTGCATCCGTTTTTACACTTTTCTGACGGATCCGCCATTTTCACGCTTAGGCGGACGTCACACAACGGAAATGTGAAGAGGCCATAGCACTTCCAGGTTGTCACATAGCTCATCCTTCGTTATTGCGATAGTTTTCGATAGCCTTTATCGTTGGTTTGACAGAGCATCTTTGTCGAATGACTTGGTTGTATTGGGTTGTATTGACTCTGTTGTAACAGTGGGGAAATGTGCAAGATCCTTTTCGGCCATTTTGATTTAAGGTGCGCTGTCTCTTTAAGAAACTGAACTTTTGAATTGGGGGCTAGAAATCACAGTGCAGCTTCATTAAGACATCCTGACAAGATTACCAAGGTATTTTTAGAGGACTGTGGGGTTTTGCAGTCCGACAATCTGCAGCGATGTGGTATAATATACTGCAAGTCTATAGAAAGGGTATGGATGGAGGGAAACCTTGTTCCGTTTCAGAGCAGACAGAGGTGATTCAGGCCTGGCAGATGAGACTTATCCAGGCGAGCGTTGTTGCAGGGCAGATTCCAGAGTGAGGATTCTGAAGCCGGGTGTTGGGCTTAAGGCAGTCTTTTGAGTGTGTTAAGCGAAGTCTTTTGACTGTTCTGTCCCCGCTTAAGGCGATTGAAGGTGTGTAGTATGGCGATGGTGTGAGAAGTCCTACCTTCGTGTCCTTGGAGAGGGTCTGACAGGACCATGTGTTGCTCCTGGGTGGATGGATTCAACCGTGGATAAAGAGAGATGAATCAGCGGTGGTTTATTTGACCCATGACCCAAAAACATGGGTGGTACGATGCAGATGGTACAAGTAGATGTTCCTGTGGTTGTCTTGTGGGTGTTCACCCCTGGAGCCACTACTGAGTTGGTCAAAAGACTTTGCTTTCTGCAGCCCAAAAGCATACCTCCCAACCGTCCCGGATTGAGCGGGACAGTCCCAATTCTAACCCTCCCACCGCTGTCCCGGTCGGGATGCTATGTTTTCCACAGTGAGAGAAGCCACCACGCCCCCCATGCACCCCATCCTCGCCCTCCCAGCTCTCCACATCAGCCGCTCACATCCAGCAATGACGTTGCTGAGCTGTCCTCTTCTGTGTGCATTAGACCTGTGATGAGGTCACAGGAGGGGAGGAGTTAGGTGTCACATGGTCAGGCTCCTCGGTATGTGTGCAGGACTCTGCTGTGCTGGTTGTCATGGTGCTGGATGAGGGTAAGTTTATGTGTGGGGTCAGGAGGGGTTTACAGTGCGGATGTAGAAATGCTGTGTGTGTGAGAGGTGTACGGAGCGGAGCCGTGTGTGCGAGGTGTACGGAGCAGAACCGTGTGTGTACGAGGTGTACGGAGCGGAGCCATGTGTGTGCGAGGTGTACGGAGCGGAGCCGTGTGTGTGCGAGGTGTACGGAGCGGAGCCGTGTGTGTGCGAGGTGTACAGAGCGGAGCCGTGTGTGTCCGAGGTGTACGGAGCCACGCGCGTCCGAGGTGTACGGAGCCGCGCGCATCCGAGGTGTACAGAGCCGAGCCGAGCCGCGCGTGTACGAGGTTTATGGAGCGGAGCCGCGCGTGTCCGAAGTGTACGAAACTGTGCCAAGCGTGTCGGAGGTGTACGGAGCCGAGCCACGCGTGTCGGAGGTGTACGGAGCCGAGCCACGCGTGTCGGAGGTGTACGGAGCCGAGCTGCGCGCATACGAGGTTTGTGGAGCGGAGTTGTGTGTACGAGGTGGATGTAGCAGTGCTGTGTGTGTACTTTCACTCTGTTCTTTCTTACTTTCCCATCTTTCTTTCTCTCTGTTCTTTCTTTCTCTCTCTCTGTTCTTTCTTTCCCCTCTTTATTTCTCTCTCCCTCTCCTTTCTTTCTCTCTCTGTTCTTTCTTTCCTCTCTGTCTTTCTTTTTCTCTCTGTTCTTGCTTTCCCCTCTTTCTTCTCTCTCCCTCTCTGTTCTTTCTTTCCCCTCTTTCTTTTTTTCGCTCTCTGTTCTTTTTTTTCTGTCCCCTCTTTCTTTCTCTCTGTTCTTTCTTTCTTTCTGTTCTTTCTTTCCCCTCTTTCTTTCTTTTTTTCTTTCTCTTTTCTTTCTTTCCCCTCTTTCTTTCTCTCTCTGTTCTTTCTTTCACCTCTTTCTTTCTCTCTCCATCTCTGTTCTTTCTTTCCCCTCTTTCTTTTTTTCTCTCTCTCTTTGTTCTTTTTTTCTGTCCCCTCTTTCTTTCTGTTCTTTCTTTCTTTCTCTCTCTTTTCTTTCTTTCCCCCTTCTTTCTTTCTTTCTTTCTTTTTTTCTTTCTCTCTCTGTTCTTTCTTTCCCCTCTTTCTTTCTTTCTTTCTCTCTCTGTTCTTTCTTTCCCCTCTTTCTTTCTTTCTTTCTTTCTTTCTTTCTTTTCTTTCTTTCTTTCTTTCTTCTCTGTTCTTTCTTTCCCATCTTTCTTTCTCTCTCCCTCTCTGCTCTTTCTTTCCCCTTTCTTTCTTTCTTACTTTGTTTCTCTGTTCTTTCTATTCCCCTCTGTCTTTCTTTCTCTCTCTGTTCTTTCTTTCCCATCTTTCTTTCTCTCTCCCTCTCTGTTCTTTCTTTCCCCTCTTTCTTTTTTTCTCTCTGTTCTTTTTTTCTGTCCCCTCTTTCTTTCTCTCTGTTCTTTCTTTCCCGTCTTCCTTTCTCTCTCTCTGTTCTTTCTTTCTTTCCCGTCTTTCTTTATTTCTCTCTCTGTTCTTCCTTTCCCCTCTTTCTTTTTTCTCTCTCTCTGTTCTTTCTTTCTTTCCCCTCTTTCTTTCTCTCTCTGTTCTTTCTTTCTCTCCTTTCTTTCTTTCTTTCTTTCTTTCCTTTCTTTCTTTCTCTCTCTCTGTTTTCTTTTTTCTCTCTCTGTTCTTTCTTTCTTTTACTCAGTACCAGTCACTGTGCCCTCAGTACCAGTCAGTGTGATCAGCAGTGCTAAATGGGTGTGGTTGGGGCGTGGATATGGGTGTGACTAGTTGTGAAATGGGTGTGGTCAGGGTGCGCGCCACAGCCTTTGTCCCTCTTTCCTGCCTTCAAAAGTTGGGAGGTATGCAAAAGAGATGTGTACTTCTCACATGGTGGTTAAAAGTAAAATGGATGGACCGCCATCTCTGTCACCGACCAGTCACCACATACCTGTGACTGCCATCTCTGTCACCGACAGTCACCACATACCTGTGACTGCCATCTCTGTCACCTACCAGTCACCACATACCTGTGACTGCCATATCTGTCACCTACCAGTCACCACATACCTGTGACTGCCATCTCTGTCACCTACCAGTCACCACATACCTGTGACCGCCGTATCTGTCACCTACCAGTCACCACATACCTGTGACCGCCGTATCTGTCACCTACCAGTCACCACATACCTGTGACTGCCATCTCTGTCACCTACCAGTCACCACATACCTGTGACTGCCATATCTGTCTCCTACCAGTCACCACATACCTGTGACCGCCGTATCTGTCACCTACCAGTCACCACCATACTGTGACCGCCGTATCTGTCACCTACCAGTCACCATTACCGTGACTGCCAATCTGTCACCTACCAGTCACCACATACCTGTGACTGCCATATCTGTCACCTACCAGTCACCACATACCTGTGACTGCCATATCTGTCACCTACCAGTCACCACATACCTGTGACTGCCATATCTGTCACCTACCAGTCACCACATACCTGTGACTGCACATACATCACATACTGTGACTCCTACTTCGTCTACCACACCAATCCTGTGACTGCCATATCTGTCACCTACCAGTCACCACATACCTGTGACCGCCATATCTGTCACACGTCCCACAACTGTCGCCTATTGTCTACCATCCATACGTGCGCCAATCTGTCCTCCAGCACTACTGAGTTCGCCACTCACATACTGTACCCTTTGTACTCCATACAACCGTGAGTGTCCTACCAGTCACAATACTGCGTTTGTCTCGTACCACTGTGACGCATCTGCCTCGCCTCGTGCGCCTTCTGTCTACCAACACTCTGTGACGCTATCTGTACTACGCACACATCCTGTGAGCCATCTCCCTACGTCACATACTGTCTTTGACCTACAGTCACCCTACTGTGACCATCGTCTACAGTCACATACTGGCGGTATCGTCCACGCACCAACTTAGCTATGTCTACGTCCAATCTGTGACGCTATCTGTACTCTCACCATACTTGACGCTCTGTCACTACACACTACTGTGACTCTGTACTCCCCATACTGGAGCGTCTGCATCGTACAACTGTGGCTATTGTCCTACGCAATGTGCGCGTTCTGTCTACAGTCACCCACCTGTACGCAATCTGTCATACCACACATACTGTGCGCCTATCTGTCACCTCAGTCACAATCTGGACGATTGCATACCGCCTCTGTCCGTATTCTACATCAACTGTGCGCCTTGTACCTACACCAACTGGACGCTACTGCCTACAGTACCATACTGCGCGTATGTCACCACAGTCCCAACTGTGACGCCTATTGTCACTACCCAATAGCCTATCGCACCTCAGACACATCTGTGCCGCCTTCGTCCTCTCACAATCTTGCCTATGCACCTACGACAACTGTGAGCTTACAGCACACAGCTTCTGTCCCACCCAACTGTGACCGTATTTCCACCAGCACAAATGGCGTATCGCTCGATACTGTGACGCTTCTGTCACTACTCCAAATGAGCCGATCTGTCTCACCACATACCGGACGCTTCGTCACCTAGCCAATCTTACCCTCTGCACACCACACAACGGACGCGTATCTTCACTACCGTCCCACAACCTTGACTGCCTATCTGTCCACAGCACACTACTGTGACGCCGTTCGTACTACCTCACCACATACTGTGCGCCGTATCTGTCCTACAGTCCACACTGTGACCGCCGACTGTACCTCAGTCACCAAACTACGCCTTCGCACCTCCCCGCCTACTGTCACCAGCCATACCTGTGACGCGATCTGTACCTACAGTCCCACACTGTGACCGCCGTATTGTCCTACCAGTACCAATACTGTGACCCTATCGTCACTACCGACACATACTGTGACGCCTTCTGTCCTACCAGCACCACATACTTGCGCCTATTCTACCGCCTACTGTACCACGTCCTACGTACCCATACTGGCTCCTATCTGCCTACAGCACCACATCTGTGCGCCTATCGCTCTACCAGTCACAATACCTGTGATCCTATCTTCACTACACACACATACTGTGACGCATTGTCCTACCAGTCCCACATACCTGTGACCGTATCTGTCACCTACCACGCCTATCTCACCTACAGTCCACATACTGTGACCGCCTATCTGTCCTACCAGCACCACATACCTGTGACGCCGTATCTGTCACCTACCATCACCAATACTGTGACGCGTATCTGTCACCTACCAGCACCACATACTGTGACGCCGTATCTGTCACTACCAGTCACACATACCTGTGCCCGCATATTGTCACCTACCCGCCGTATCTGTCACCTACCAGTCACCACATACCTGTGACTGCCATATCTGTCACCTACCAGTCACCACATACCTGTGACTGCCGTATCTGTCACCTACCAGTCACCACATACCTGTGACTGCCGTATCTGTCACCTACCAGTCCACCACATATCTGTGCGCCATATCTGTCACTACCAGTCCAAAAATCAATACCTGTGGGCCGAAATTTCACCTACCAGTCACACATCCTGTGACTGCCGTATCTGTCACCTACCAGACACCACATACCTGTGACTGCCATCTCTGTCACCTACCAGTCACCACATACCTGTGACCCGCCATATCTGTCTCCTACCAGTCACCACACACCTGTGACTGCCATATCTGTCTCCTACCAGTCACCACATACCTGTGACCGCCGTATCTGTCACCTACCAGTCACCACATACCTGTGACCGCCATATCTGTCTCCCTACCAGTCACCACATACCTGTGACCGCCGTATCTGTCACCTACCAGTCACCACATATGTGTAGCCCTGGTGGTAGGCACACGCAGTACCCTGGAGAGTGTATGGCGAGGCACGCTTAATGCTCATATGCATTCACTCTACACACACTAGACACACCCTTAGGGTAGTGGAAGTGATACTTAGGGAGTGGTCAAGAAGGTATGTGTAGGAGTGATTTTGTCAGTCAGTCTAGTTCCTGTCTTCGGGCAGTAAGGACTGGAGAGTCTGCGTCTGGACTACAGTGAGAGAGTCTGTATCTGGAGGGAGGAAGGAGTCTAGATTGCTATTCATCAGCTTGGAAAGTGGAGTCTGGTATGTGTTGGAATACACCTTAGTCTGGTCAGAGCTGTTCATCTCCCACATACATTGAAGGAAAGAGCAAGTTGTAACCCAGAAAGTCTTCAGCATTCCTGTCTAGAGGACGGTATCAGGTACAGTGACGTGCTCCTGCCTGTGATAACTGAGCATCTGTGGCTAACTTGATTTGGAAGAAAAGGAAAGAAGTGACTGCTCGACCCTTGGCTAGTAAGAGTGCTTATGTTACCAGCGTGGACAGGCGAAAGGCAGTGGATTTATAAGATTTTGTGCTTAACGGATTGCAGAAGTCCAGCACGTTACTACCGGTCACTGGGACCGAAGAGTCACTGTTGTTTCAGGCACAGAGACAGAAAAAACCAGGAATCTACGGACCCTAGGTCGCGCAGACAAGCCCCTTATAGTCAGTACGTAGCTGGGGTCAGGGGGAGTGAAGACTTTGGAGTTCTCAGGACCACGTAAGGATTCAGCTCCTCACAGGAAGGCTCCTAACACTTAAGCTGACTGGGCAGGTACAGCAAGCATTGCTGAAGATTAGAGGGAACTACGCTTCAGGCTGGTTGTCCTCGTTTATTTGGAGTTAAGGAGGCCCCTAACTTGCCAGCTGCTGCCTCAAAATACACTCTCCGTGGATCAGCCTCCCTGGGACCTGGCCTGACATCTTGCAAGTAAAGGTATGGAAGACGCTGACCGGTGAGACTGTGTTCTTTAACCGCACTCGACTTCACTACTCACATAGACTTTGAGGGACCAGTCCCACCTGTAGGGACCCGACATCTAGCTGCCTCACCATCCCCTCAGAGATCTACAGCAGCGTGTACTATTACCAGAACATACAGGTGGCGTCACGAACTGTACATAACCAATCCCCTGTAAATATATCCCCAACATACGCCAGACCGCCCGGCCACAGACCGAGCCACAGCTACCTGTGACAAGAATCCCCCATAGACTTCTACGGGCTCGGCTCTGAGTACCCCATTGCCCTGGTAACCCCACAATTGTGGTGGCGGTCGACACAACAACTTGGCGTCCGAACAGGATACCAACTCGCGAAAATTGCGAGCCCTGCGTGCCTAAGAACTTGTTTTTTGTGAAAAGGACTGTTTTTCACTTTTGGCGCCAAAATCGCCATTTTTTGTCGCCATATTCGCGCCCTCAGGCGCTGGAGAAGAAGGTGGGCGTAACCTTTCGTGGCGTCTACCCCCCTGTGGCGCGAACGAAAATGCCTGCCCTTCAAAGTGCTACTATAACATGCGGTCCTGCCCTACAGCAAAGGAGGTCCGCCTCCTCTTCACCTTCCCTGCGAGGAGGAGGAGACGCAAACCCCACCTCCCGGAAGAGACCGGATGTCTCCGCTGAAGAAGAAAGAATCTTCTGGAACATGATGGAGGCAGGACGTGCGCAGCCGAGTGGGGCAGCGCAGGAAGGCAGGCCCCGGGCCCCCGCCAAGCTGCCATCGGCATCGGAACTTATGCCATCCTGCACCTGCAACAGGCGTTGTTGGAGCTTCAGGAGGAGAACAGCACGCCTAAAGATGTTCCAACCTGGCCTGGAGGAGATAGAGAGACGCCGCTGTAACCTGCTGAAGGGCAATTGACAACACCGGCGTCCCCTCCCCTCAACGCACCCCCACGATTCCAAAAAACCGAAAAGTCTGCTGCCCAAGGCGAGGAGCAACCGGAGGCTGCCCCCAAAGTACCGTTCCCGATCCCACTGGTGAAGCGGTGGATGCGAGGAGGTTGAGGAGGTACAGCCAATCCCGGAACGCCCGCCCGGCCAAGAGGCCGCAGCAGATGATCGGTCCCCGGCAGGGACAACCGGAGGGGTCCTGGTCCGTCACTACCAGATGTGGACTGGGACGAAATGGCGCGCCTGGATGACGTCGCCTACACCGCCCAGTGGGAACAAGAATGGCGGAGTCGTGAGAAAAAGAGGCGCCAGCAGGAGGAAGAGCGGGAAAATCCAGAAGAACCCGCCAGCGCAGTATGCCGAGCTGATTGCCGACAAGAGAAGTCCGTCGCGACAAAGGTACCTTAACGGGAACCGCGGCGGCGGGGGTGTGTGGCTGGTTCCAGCTCCGGAAGGGCTGGGGCTTTATTCGTGAACCGGGCCTCTACCCACGTCTTCGTCACAGGCGTGACGTGGAATCTCACCTGCCACAAGGCCATCCCGGGAGGGACTTAGTGAACGGAGATATAGTCACCTATACGCGGCATTGGGGAATGAAGGGGTGGTATGCCCTGAACGTCGTCATTGTCCGCGACCCCGTCCCAGACGCCGGTACCGTCACCATTACCGCAGCGTCCCCGTACTCAGTTCAAGAAGCATCCGGCCGGCCCCAGCATCGCCCCCTGAAAAGTCATCGCAACTAGCGACCCAGAGTGCATCACCGAATTAAAGTCACCTCTTCATCGCCACAATGCGACCCAATCTAGATCGCAATCCCTAACGGGTCTATATCATTAACAGTAATTGAGACGCAATCGGTGTCATGTGGAGAGACTGTACCAGTTGCGCCCCTGGAGGTTCGCACCAGAACTGTTGCGACCCAGACCCTGATCGCAGCACATGATTTGCTGGTCTTGGGGATCAAGGGCTCATTGCAATCGTTCCGCCCCCGGGGTGGAAAATGTGTGGAAAAAAGTATTTGCAGAAAATGAATAAATAGTAAAGGGTTGGTGAGATCCTATCGGGTCTACCATCAGTACTATAGCAGAAAGTTTAAATGTTTTTGAAAAAAAAAAAAAGGTTTGCACAAGTTATATATAATGAATATAATATTTCTAGTTTATAAATGCCCGGGCTGGGTAATTGGTAAATGATAGATGATAATTGATAATTGATATATGATAAACAGTTGCACTTTGATAATGTGATTTATTATTCTTTCTTTACAAATGGACTTTTGAGGTTAAGGGGCTATGCTAACCCGGAACTTTCTTGTACATAGTTGCGCTTCGGTGCCCTATCTTGGTTTTACAAAAACCATCCATAACTACCTCTGAAAAACAAAACCCGTATGGTGTGGCACTGAGTGAGGTCTGCATTCGGACGTCCTGCAGCCCACCCAGGACCCACGTTGAAGGTTTGGTGCGGGTCCTTCACAAGTATATTGTAAAATTTATTTATTGAATGACATTTGATACTATTTGTATTTTTTGTATTAAAGTTTGTAACGTTCAAGGTGATCTCACCTCCCGGATGGGAAGATGTTATTATTAATGTTATTGTATAAATAAAATGTCTTTTGTATTTCACAGCCCGGGGTGCTGTCGTTTACCATGGGGGAATGTGTAGCCCTGGTGGTAGGCACACGCAGTACCCTGGAGAGTGTATGGCGAGGCAGCGGCTTAATGCTCAATATGCATTCACTCTACACACACTAGACACACCCTTAGGGTAGTGGAGTATACTCTAGGGAGTGGTCAAGAAGGTATGTGTAGGAGTGATTTTAGTCAGTCAGTCTAGTTCCTGTCTTCGGGCAGTAAGGACGTGGAGAGTCTGCGTCTGGATACAGTGAGAGAGTCTGTATCTGGAAGGAGGAAGGAGTCTAGATTGCTATCTCATCAGCTTGGAAAGTGGAGTCTGGTATAGGTGTTGGAATACACCTTAGTTGGTCGAGCTGTGTCATCTCCTCAGCATACATTGAAGGAAAGAGCAAGTTGTAACCCAGAAAGTCTTCAGCATTCCTGTCTAGAGGACGGTATCAGGTACAGTGACGTGCTCCTGCCTGTGATAACTGAGCATCTGTGGCTAACTTGTTGGAAGGAAAAGGAAAGAAGTGACTGCTCGACCCTGGCTAGTAAGAGTGCTTATGTTACCAGCGTGGACAAGGCGAAAGGCAAGTGGATTTATAAGATTTGTGCTTAAACGGATTGCAGAAATCCAGCACGTTACTACCGGTCACTGGGGACCGAAGAGTTTACTGTTGTTTCAGGCAAGGGGACAGAAAAAACCAGGAATCTACCGGACCCTAGGTCGCGGCAGACAAGCCCCTTATAGTCAGTACGTAGCTGGGGTCAGGGGGAGTGAAGACTTTGGAGTTCTGCAGGACCACGAAAGGATTCAGCTCCTTCACAGGAAGGCCCCTAACACTAAGCTGACTGGGCAGGTACAGCAAGCATTGCTGAAGATTAGAGGGAACTACGCTTCAGGCTGGTTGTTTCCCCGTTATATTGGAGTTAAAGGAGGCCCCTAACTTGTCCAGCTGCTGCTCAAAATACACTCTCCGTGGATCAGCCTCCCTGGGACCTGCCTTGACATCTTGCAAGTAAAGGTATGGAAAGACGCTGACCGTGTGAGACTGTGTTCTTTAACCGCACTCGACTTCACTACTCACATAGACTTTGAGGGACCAGTCCCACCTGTAGGGGACCCGACATCTAGCTGCCTCACCATCCCCTCAGAGATCTACAGCAGCGCTGGTACTAGTTACCAGAACACTACAGGTGGCGTCACGAACTGTACATAACCAATCCCCTGTAAAAATATCCCCAACATACGCCAGACCGCCCGGGGCCACAGACCGAGCCACAGCTACCTGTGACAAGAATCCCCATAGACTTCTACGGGCTCGGCTCTGAGTACCCCATTGCCCTGGTAACCCACAATTGTGGTGACTGCCATATCTGTCCTACCAGTCACCACATACCTGTGACTGCCGTATCTGTCACCTACCAGTCACCACATACCTGTGACTGCCGTATCTGTCACCTACCAGTCACCACATACCTGATTGACCGCCGTATCTGTCACCTACCAGTCACCACATACCTGTGACTGCCGTATCTGTCACCTACCAGTCACCACATACCTGTGACTGCCTATCTGTCACCTACCAGTCACCACATACCTGTGACGCCGTATCTGTCACTACCAGTCACCACATACCTGTGACCCATATCTGTCACCTACCAGTCACCACATACCTGTGACCGCCTATCTGTCACCTACCAGTCACCACATACCTGTGACTGCCTATCTGTCACCTACCAGTCACCACATACCTGTGACGCCTATCTGTCACCTACCAGTCACCACATACCTGTGGACTCTGTCCCTACCAGTCACCACATACCTGGACTGCCGTATCTGTCACCTACCAGTCACCACATACCTGTGACGCCGTATCTGTCACCTACCAGTCACCACATACCTGTGACGCCGTATGTTCCCCTACCAGTCACCAATACCTGTGACGCCGATCTGTCACCTACCAGTCACCACATACCTGTGACTGCCGTATCTGTCACCTACCAGTCACCACATACCTGTGACTGCCGTATCTGTCACCTACCAGTCACCACATACCTGTGACCGCCGTATCTGTCACCATACCAGTCCACCACATACCTGTGCCCGCCGTATCTGTCACCTACCAGTCACCACATACCTGACTGCCGTATCTGTCCCTCCAGTCACCACATACCTGTGACCGCCGTATCTGTCACCTACCAGTCACCACATACCTGTGACTGCCATCTGTCACCTACCAGTCACCACTACCTGTGACCGCTATCTGTCACCTACCAGTCACCACATACCTGTGACCGCCGTATCTGTCACCTACCAGTCACCACATACCTGTGACCGCCGTATCTGTCACCTACCAGTCACCACATACCTGTGACCGCCGTATCTGTCACCTACCAGTCACCACATACCTGTGACTGCCGTATCTGTCACCTACCAGTCACCACATACCTGTGACGCCATATCTGTCACCTACAGTCACCACATACCTGTGACCGCCGTATCTGTCACCTACCAGTCACCATACCTGTGACGCCGTATCTGTCACCTACCAGTCACCACATACCTGTGACGCCGTATCTGTCACCTACCAGTCACCACATACCTGTGACTGCCGTATCTGTCACCTACCAGTCACCACATTACCTGTGACCGCCGTATCTGTCACCTACCAGTCACCACATACCTGTGCGCCGTATCTGTCACCTACCAGTCACCACATACCTGTGCCGCGTATCTGTCCTACCAGTCACCACATACCTGTGACCGCCGTATCTGTCACCTACCAGTCACCACATACTGTGACGCCGTATCTGTCACCTACCAGTCACCACATACCTGTGACGCCGTATCTGTCACCTACCAGTCACCACATACCTGTGACCGCCGTATCTGTCACCTACCAGTCACCACATACCTGTGACCGCCAACTGTCCCTACAGTCACCACATACCTGTGACCGCCGTATCTGTCACCTACCAGTCACCACATACCTGTGCCCATCTGTCTCCTACCAGTCACCACATACCTGTGACTGCCGTACTGTCACCTACCAGTCACCACATACCTGTGACGCCGTATCTGTCACCTACCAGTCACCACATACCTGTGACTGCCTATCTGTCACCTACCAGTCACCACTACCTGTGACGCCGTATCTGTCACCTACCAGTCACCACATACCTGTGACCGCCTATCTGTCACCTACCAGTCACCACACCATCACCAACTACTGCCATCGCCTACCACCACTACTTACGATCTTACACATCCACATACTGACGCCACTCCTACTACACATCCGTGACGCATCCCTCCACACAACCTGGCGCCTATCTGCCATCACATCTTGACCTTTCCTACATCACCACATACTGTACCTATCTGCCTCACACCAACGTGCGCATCTGCACACCAGCATCCTGTGACGCCGTATCTCCCTACCGTCCCATACGTGCGCTATCTGTCACTACCACCCCATACTGCGTAGTCCTCCACATACCTGACGCCATCTCCTACCTCCACATCTTGCGCTCTGCCCACACCACATCTGTGCGCCTATCTGTCACCTCAGCACCACATACTGTGACGCCTATCTGTCCTACATCACACTACCTGTGACGCGACGTCCCTACCATCCCACATACTGTGACGCTATTGTCTACCAGTCACCACATACCTACGCCTTCTGTCCCTACACACCAATACTTGACGCCTACTGTCCCTACAGTCACCACAACCTGTGACGCATCTGTCACCTCCATCACCACATACCGTGACCTATCTGTCACCTACCAGCACCACATACCTTGACTCCTATGTCCCTACCAGTCACACATACCTGTGACGCCTATCTGTCCCTACCATCACCACAACCCTTGTCTACATCCTCCCACCCCCCCCTACTGACGCTACTGCCCACCACCACATACCTGTGACGCTACGTCTACAGCCAATACTGTCGCCTATGTCTACAGTCACACTCGCATTGTCCCATCACAATTTTTTTTTTTTTTTTTTTTTTTTTTTTTTTTTTTTTTTTTTTTTTTTTTTTTTTTTTTTTTTTTTTTTTTTTTTTTTTTTTTTTTTTTTTTTTTTTTTTTTTTTTTTTTTTTTTTTTTTTTTTTTTTTTTTTTTTTTTTTTTTTTTTTTTTTTTTTTTTTTTTTTTTTTTTTTTTTTTTTTTTTTTTTTTTTTTTTTTTTTTTTTTTTTTTTTTTTTTTTTTTTTTTTTTTTTTTTTTTTTTTTTTTTTTTTTTTTTTTTTTTTTTTTTTTTTTTTTTTTTTTTTTTTTTTTTTTTTTTTTTTTTTTTTTTTTTTTTTTTTTTTTTTTTTTTTTTTTTTTTTTTTTTTTTTTTTTTTTTTTTTTTTTTTTTTTTTTTTTTTTTTTTTTTTTTTTTTTTTTTTTTTTTTTTTTTTTTTTTTTTTTTTTTTTTTTTTTTTTTTTTTTTTTTTTTTTTTTTTTTTTTTTTTTTTTGCTCCACACTCTATCCATACACCACCACTTCTCCATCTGCCACTGTACCTCCGCATCACTCACCTTCTCCACCCTATTACTCATCCACAACCATACCTGTGCGCCCATACCACTAACCACTTCTTCCCTACCAGTCACACTACTTGCCTATCGTACCCAACCTACCGCTACTTCACTACCTACACACACCAACCTGCCTACTGTACCTCTACCACTCCACACCTACTCCGTACTGTCACCACCACCACAACCTGTCTGCCGCTTCTGTCTCCACCACCCACAACCTGTGACTGCCATATCTGTCACCTCCCACATACCTTGCCCTATCTGTCACC
>JARQOD010001005.1:57641-113659 GCA_033576555.1 Oophaga sylvatica | reverse complement strand
CCAAAAGGACCGACTCACCAAGTCTCTGGTACCAAAAATCTCGGGATGACGAGCCAACGCGGAACAATGAATCTCAGACATCACACTCTTCTTCCACTGGTCTGGGACAAACAATTTCCCAATAGGGCAGCGCTCAGGTTTATCCTCCTGACACCCTTCCAGAGACAGTCTCAAATTGGGCGAGATGGTGGAAAGAACTACATCCTCTTTCAAAATAACAGTAGGATCAGATAACTCAGGAGAGTCCGCAAAGAAACTCCTCGAGAGGGCATCAGCCTTAACATTCTTAGTGCCAGGAAGAAAAAAACCACAAAATTAAAACGTGTGAAAAACAAGGCCCACCTGGCCTGTCTAGGATTAAGTCGCTTGGCTGATTCGTGATAAACCAGTGTTATACTATTGTAGGAACTCGAGGATTCTGATAGCGTGGGGCAATGAACAATCAGAGACGGGTTTCTTTGAATGCAAATAGTGTATTTGTGAAACAGCAAAACACCCAAAAACAATATACAAACAACCCGTAGTGACATGCAATGAAACGAGTCCATATATATACAAGTCCAGTTATATGAATCCGGATATATAAGTCCTTGAACCTCTATAGCAAGGGCAGTAAGGTTCTTACGACGGAGTCCTCACACAAATGTGACCATAAGGTAAGTCTGATGCATAGGTAACGTGGCTGGATTCACACACTGCTGGTGTATGAAGAGTCAGATCCAGATATGCAGTAGACACAGGAGGTCCAGGAACAAGTTAATCTCAGTTGTGGCTTAATTCAGTGAAGTCCAACAACAAGTTCATATGTCAGTAAGATTCCAGTAACAGTTCCAACAGCTCTCACTAGAGGGAGTGAACGAAGGGTTAAACAGCAACAGTTCAGAAACACAGTTCTTACCAGATGGAGTGAGCCAAGGGTTAAATTCCAGAGTCAACAGGTTAGTGATAATACAGTAAGTGCAGCTTACATATGCAGAGAATGTCCAGAGCCATGGGTAGAAGCTGCTGTGGCTGAGAACCACCTGAAGATAACCTGGTTATGCACTTTCCTGGTAAATACACAAAAGATCTGTGAGGAACAAAGCAGCTGGGTTGCAGGGAAACGGAAGCAGAATACCCCAGCAAGGAAGCCAACACCTGAGCCGGGTTTTAAACAAACGAACAGGAAGTAGGGCACACAAAACAGCAAACTCCATTTTAACAAAGGGCAAAATCATTGACAAAGTTACCTAGAAAACCCGGAATACTGACATTACTCCCCCCCTAAAGACGGCCTCCGGACGGTCCTGGACCAGGCCTGTCCGGGTACCTCCGATGAAACTGAGCAATCTTCAGGGGCGCATTGATGTTACTTACTGGTTCCCAAGAATCATTTTCAGGAGAGTAACCTTGCCATCTAACTAGATACTGAAGCCGGTTTCTATGAAGTCTCGAATTAACAATATCCTGTACCACAAATTGTTCTTCGCCACCAACCAACACTGGTGGAGGGGGAGGTACGATACGTCCCTGAAACGTGTTAGGAGAGACTGGTTTTAATAAGGAAACATGAAATACTGGGTGTACCTTTAAAGTCAGTGGTAGCTTCAACCGACAGGCAACAGAGCTCACAATCCCAGTGATCTTGAATGGACCGATGAATTTGTGTCCCAGTTTCTGCGAAGGAACACCCAATTTTAGATTCTTGGTGGACAACCAAACCGAGTCTCCTACCTTATACATAGGTGCTGGTTTCCGGAATCTATCGGCCGACTTCTTGTAACGCTCCTGTGCTGTGGTCAGGGAGTCCTTCAAAACTTCAAGATTACGTTGCAACGCCGTCACTCTGTCTTAAACCGCTTGGTATCGAAATAGTAACCGGAGACCTAGGCAAAATACTTGGATGATAACCCAGGTTGGCAAAAAAAGGCGTTACCTTCGTGGAACTGCTTTGGGAGTTGTTGTACGAAAATTCCGCTAAAGGAAGTAGCTTCAGCCAGTCGTCCTGCAAATGACTGTCGTAACAGCGTAGATATTGCTCCAAGGTTTGATTTGTCCGTTCGGTCTGCCCGTTGGTCTGAGGATGGTATGCAGAAGACAAGCAAACATTAATGTGGAGCGCAGAATAAAATCCTTTCCAAAATCTAGAGGTAAATTGTATTCCCCGGTCAGAAATGATCTCATCTGGTACCCCATGCAGCCGGAAAATGTTCTGGATAACCAGATCTACTGTCTCTGTAGCTAAGGGAAGACCAGCACATGGAATGAAATGAGCAGCTTTCGTTAAACGATCTACTACCACCAAAATAGTATTTTTACCATCAGAGGTGGGTAACTCCACAATAAAGTCCATCGAAATAGACCCCAATGGCGAGACGGTACAGGTAGCGGTTTAAGAAGACCAGTAGGTGAAACGCGAGGAACCTTGTACCGGGCACAAACTTCACAAGAGCGGACATAGTCATTCACATCCTTCAAGCAGGTAGGCCACCAAAAAAAACGAGTTAACAATTCCTGCATCTTCTGTACCCCCCTATGACCAGCCAATTTAGAGTCGTGGACCAATTTGAGAACTTGAAGTCTTACAGCCTCTGGGACATAAATACATCGATCTCTAAGCCACACACCATTCCGAAGGACAAGATTCACGTTGTCAGGTGGAGCCGCAAGAAATACGTCACCGTCATAGGCCAGCTTGATCTCCTGCCAAAGTCCCGGTTCCGGAGCACTCCAACGAAATTGGCCTCTGACAAGATGGTCTTAGACGGGGTCCCAGGCACGGAATCCACGGTATGGATTCGGGATAAAGCGTCAGCTTTCCCATTACGTGAACCTGGGTGGTACGAAATAATAAAATTAAACTGGTTCAAGAACAAACTCCACCTAGCTTGTCGAGGAGAAAGACATCTGGCAGACTTAAGGAATTCCAAATTGCGATGATCGGTAAGTACTACTACCTGCTGAGTTGCCCCCTGCAAATGGTGTCTCCATTCCTTAAAGGCAGAAATAATTGCCAAAAGTTCCTTATCTGCCACATCATAGTTCAGTTCTGCAGAAGATAACTACGAGAGAAGAAGGCACACGGGTGCAGCAAACCTTTGTCTCCGGTACGTTGTGAGAGGATAGCTCCCAATGCACAGTCAGACGCGTCCACCTCCACGATAAAAGGCAATGCAGGATCTGGATGCTTCAATATTGGAGCCGTGGTAAAACAACCCTTCAGGCGATCAAAGGCTTCCTGAGCTTGCGAAGACCATTCAAACTTCTTCCCCTTCTTGGTGAGGAGAGTGATGGGACGGACAATTTCTGAAAAATTTCGGATAAACCGTCTATAAAAGTTAGCAAAGCCAATGAATCGTTGTACCTCCTTAATGTTTCCTGGTACCGGCCAGTCCAAGATTGCCTGGATCTTGCTGGACTCCATATTCAATCCCTGAGGCGAAATAATATAGCCTAAAAATTGAATTTCAGAACAATGGAACTCACACTTTTCGAGTTTGATGTACAAATGATTATCTCTCAAACGTCTAAGTACGATTTTGACATGCTCCTGATGTTCCTGTAAGGAGTCAAAAAAGATTAAGATGTCATCGAGGTAAATTACCACATATTGGTCCAATAAATCCCTGAAAATGTCGTTGGCTAAATGTTGAAAAGCAGCAGGAGGTTACAGAGTCCGAATGGCATTACCAAATATTCAAAATGTCCATACCGGCATCTAAAAGCTGTCTTCCATTCGTCTCCGGGCCGTATACGGAGTAAATTATATGCCCCACGAAGATCTAATTTGGTAAATACTTTGGCCTTGGCGAACTCTTTCCAACAATTCTGGAATTAGGGGCAACGGGTACCTGTTACGAATGGTTACCTTATTTAACTCCCGGTAGTCAATGCAGGATCTTAGAGTACCATACTTCTTCTTTACAAAGAATATTGGAGCTCCCACTGGTGAAGAAGATGGTCGGATAACCCCTTGGCTAAATTCTCATCTATATATTCTCGTAAAGATTTTAATTCCGGAGCAGCCAACGGGTAAACATGGCCGAAAGGAATCGCTGCTCCAGGAAGCAATTCTATGGGGCAGTCATACGGTCTATGTGGGGGAAGTTGATCTGCCTTCCCTTTGTCACAAATGTCTGAGAATTCCTGATAAATCAGAGGGAGAGTAGGTACCTGTATCACCTCTTCCAAGTTCTGGGTAACTGGAGCCGCTACAGTTGGACTGATGGTAGAACTGCACTTCGTGAGAAAGGATATCTCCTTGGTTTCCCAATTGATGTTTGGATTTTGTGACCGTAACCAGGGAATTCCTAAAATTACAGGAAAATGAGGAGAAGATATTAACATGAATGAAAGTGTTTCTTGATGGTCTGGATCCATCTTACACTCCAGAGGCACTGTCTCCCGGTCTACTGGTCCAGAAACTAATGGGGAACCATCCACCGTTTCCATAGTGATTGGTGAAGCTCTTAGCTGTGTCTTAATACCATGTTCCTTGGCAAAAGAAGAATCCATGAAATTCCCACCTGCTCCAGAGTCTATCATGGCAGAACTTGATATCCACTGTTCCTCCCACTGAATTTGAATAGGAAGAGAACAATGTGAATATTTCTCCCCTTGATCTTTAGGGGAAGTCGGCATCAGTATTGGGGGGAAAACCGCATCTAGATGTAGACTGGTCTCTGAAACTTCAGATTCAGCGTCTGTGTTATCATAATCCCCTACTACCGCCAACACCTTGTTGGGTCGCCTGGGACATTTAGGACAATTGATGAGGAAATGGTCTGATTGACCACAATAGAAACATAAGCGCTCACGGAAACGGTATTCGCAGCGTTCATTACTCTCACGTCTCTGCAGTGAGTCCAACTGTATAGGCACCTCCTCAGCCTCTCGTGGGTTTTTGCCTGTGGTTTCCTGGACGGAAGAGAGAAATTAGTAATGCGATTTACAGCGGCCCATTTTTCTTGTCTGCGTTCAGTTAAACGGATATCAATACGTACACAGTGCTGTATAAACAATTCAAACTCCTGTGGAGACACTGAACGAGCTAGCTCATCCTTGATTGCATTGGACAAACCCTTTCTAAAGATTGGTAATAAAGCATTGTTATCCCACTGGGTGTCCACCACTAACCTTTTAAATTCAGTAACATATTCTATGACTGACCGTTTCCCCTGGCGTAAGGAAAGCAAGGCAGATTCAGCAGTAGCACGGCGGTTGGGATCGTCGAACATTTGCGCCATGGCTGCCAGAAAATTGTCCAAATTATTTAGACGGGTATCGTGACTTTCAACCATAGGATTTGCCCAAGCCAGTGCCCGTGATGTCAACAACATAATAATACATAGAACCTTAGATCTATCAGACCGGTAATAGGAGGCATGTACATCAAAAAATAATATACATTGATTTACAAACCCACGGAATTGACTTCGGTCACCATTAAAATGGAATGGAGGCAATTTGGGCATACTGGTGGATGAGGTAGGCTCAGTAGGTAAGGCCTCCAGGACTCCTAACCTAGTACGTAGATCTTGGAGAGCCTGACCAAACCCCTGTGCATTGTGATTAACCCGAGACTCCAAGTCTCTAATCTGATTCTGTGCAGCCGCCACCTCCTGCTGCAAGGAGTTAACTATGGTGAACAATTTGTCTGCCCGTGTCTCCGTCATTGCCCAGCAGAATCCCCTTTTTAGGCTGGAGTATCCTGTTATACTATTGTAGGAACTCGAGGATTCTGATAGCGTGGGGCAATGAACAATCAGAGACGGGTTTCTTTGAATGCAAATAGTGTATTTGTGAAACAGCAAAACACCCAAAAACAATATACAAACAACCCGTAGTGACATGCAATGAAACGAGTCCATATATATACAAGTCCAGTTATATGAATCCGGATATATAAGTCCTTGAACCTCTATAGCAAGGGCAGTAAGGTTCTTACGACGGAGTCCTCACACAAATGTGACCATAAGGTAAGTCTGATTCATAGGTAACGTGGCTGGATTCACACACTGCTGGTGTATGAAGAGTCAGATCCAGATATGCAGTAGACACAGGAGGTCCAGGAACAAGTTAATCTCAGTTGTGGCTTAATTCAGTGAAGTCCAACAACAAGTTCATATGTCAGTAAGATTCCAGTAACAGTTCCAACAGCTCTCACCAGAGGGAGTGAACGAAGGGTTAAACAGCAACAGTTCAGAAACACAGTTCTTACCAGATGGAGTGAACCAAGGGTTAAATTCCAGAGTCAACAGGTTAGTGATAATACAGTAAGTGCAGCTTACATATGCAGAGAATGTCCAGAGCCATGGGTAGAAGCTGCTGTGGCTGAGAACCACCTGAAGATAACCTGGTTATGCACTTTCCTGGTAAATACACAAAAGATCTGTGAGGAACAAAGCAGCTGGGTTGCAGGGAACCGGATCAGAATACTCCAGCAACTAAGCCAACACCTGAGCCGGGTTTTAAACAAACGAACAGGAAGTAGGGCACACAAAACAGCAAACTCCATTTTAACAAAGGGCAAAATCATTGACAAAGTTACCTAGAAAACCCGGAATACTGACAACCAGATTCTTATGGTCCGTGAGGACCACCACCTGATGTTTGGCTCCTTCCAACCAATGCCTCCACTCTTCAAAGGCCCACTTCATGGCCAATAACTCCCGATTACCCACGTCATAATTACGTTCAGTTGGAGAAAATTTTCGAGAGAAAAAGGCACAAGGGTTACTTTTAGAGATCTCTGGATCCATTTGGGACAAAACGGCACCTGCCCCAATTTCAGAGGCATCAACCTCCACCTGAAACGGTAGAGAAACATCAGGCTGCCGTAGAACAGGAGCAGAAGTGAATCTCTGCTTAAGTTCCTGAAACGCAGACACTGCCTCAGGAGGCCAATTCACCATATCAGAACCCTTTTTGGTCAAATCAGTCAATGGTTTAACAATACCGGAGAAATTACCAATAAAATTACGATAAAAATTGGCAAAACCCAAAAATCTCTGAAGAGCCTTTAATGAAGTAGGTTGGACCAAATCACAGATGGCTTGAACCTTGACCGGGTCCATTTCAATAACAGACGGAGACAAAATGAATCCCAGAAATGAGACCTTCTGTACGCCAAAAAGACACTTTGATCCCTTCACATTACAGTGCATTCTCTCTCAAAATCTGGAACACAGTCCGAACATGTTTCACATGAGAGTCCCAGTCATTGGAAAAATCAAGATATCATCCAAATAAACAATCAGAAATTTATCCACAAAATCCCTGAAAATATCATTCATGAAGGATTGGAAGACGGAAGGAGCATTAGTGAGCCCAAAGGGCATCACTAGGTACTCAAAATACCCCTCTGGGGTATTAAACGCCGTCTTCCATTCATCCCCGTGCTTAATGCGAATAAGGTTATAGCCCCCCTGAGGTCAAGCTTGGTAAACCAACTAGCACTTTTCACCCTGGAAAACAGGTCAGAAATCAAGGGTAACGGATATTGATACTTCACAGTGATCTTATTCAAGAGACGATAATCAATACACGGCCTCAATGAACCATCCTTTTTGGCCACAAAGAAAAAAACGGCACCCAAAGGTGAAGAGGATGGTCTGATATGACCCTTCTCCAATGACTCCTTGATATAAGATCGCATAGCATCGTGTTCAGGTACAGACAAGTTAAAAAGGCGACCTTTAGGAAATTTACCACCAGGCACTAATTCAATAGCGCAATCATAGCTCCTGTGAGGGGGCAAGGATGCAGATTTACTTTCACTAAATACATCCGAAAAATCAGTCAAAAAGTCATCCTGAGACTGGGGAGAGGCAGAAAAAACAGGAGTGTCGGCATTAACACATTGGCAGCCCCAACTGGTCACAGACACAGATTTCCAATCCAAAACAGGATTATGAGACTGTAACCAAGGGAAACTTAGGTACAATAATGTCATGCAGATTATACAGCACCAGAAATTTGCAACTCTCCTGATGATCTGGTTCAACCCTCATTATCACCTGAGTAGAAAACTGGGGTTTATTCTCCGCCAAAGGAGTAGAATCAATGCCCAGTAGGGGAATAGACTTCCGCAGGGGTATCATGGGAAACCCACAACGTTTTGCAAAGTCAAAATCCATCAGGTTAATAGCTGCTCCTGAATCAACAAAATCCTGAGCAGAAAATGTGGACAGGGAGCAAATCAGGGTAACAGTCAACAGAAATTTAGTCTGAACACTACCCAAGACAACTGAGCGTGCAAAACGTCTTCCCCGCTTAGGGCAAACTGAAATAGCATGAGAGGCATCACCACAGTAGAAACATAACCCATTGCGCTTTCGAAACTCATGACGCTGTGCCCCAGAAGTCACTCTGTCACACTGCATGGGCTCAGAAGCTGGCTCACAAGGCAACACTATCTCACGCATACCTCTACGCTCACGCAAACGTCTGTCATTTTGAATAGCCAATGACATAGAATCATTGAGACCAGAGGAAGCAGGGAATCCCACCATAACATCCTTTAAATTCTCTGACAGCCCCTTCCGAAAAAGGGCTGCCAAAGCATAATCATTCCATTTGGTCAGGACTGCCCACTTTCGGAATTTCTGACAGTACAACTCAGCGTCTTCAAGACCCTGATTTAATGCCAACGAGGTTTTTTCAGCTTGATCAGTGACATTAGGTTCATCGTACAATAACCCCAGAGCCAGAAAAAATACATCAATATCATTCAAAACAGGATCCCCAGGTGTCAGGGAAAAGCCCAATCCTGATGGTCGCCGCGCAGGAGAGAGATGACTATTTGAACCTGCTGTGCTGTGTTCCTTGAGGACTTAGGCTTTAAGGCAAAAAACAACTTACAGTTATTTTTGAAATTCAGAAATTCAGCCCGATCCCCCAAAAACAAATCTGGCATGGGAATCCTAGGTTCCACAACCAGCAACCCAGCAAGATAGGTAGCAATACTCCGAACCTCAGTGGCAAGCTGATCCACAAGGCTAGAAAACTGTGCATGCTCTATTAAGAGAAAAAAAATCCTCCTCAGCACCCAGAGAGAAAGAGGGAAAAAAATGCAACAAACAGGGAAAAAAAAATCTCTAAAAACTCTGACAACTTTTTTTTTTTCCACACTATTTTTCCCTTCTGTGAGTACCGTATAATTTTCAGTTTGGGCCGGTGATACTGTTATGTTTTGGTAGCTGAGGAGAATAAGCAAAAACGGCAATACACCAGAGAGGCTGGAACCTATTGGATTGCAGTAACCTGAACTAACCACACAACTAGAGGTAGCCGTGGAGCTTTCCTACGTTGATCCTAGACGCCTCGTCACAGCCTGAGAGATAACTACACCTAAAGGCAGAAAGATGAAAGCTATCTGCCCCGGAGCAGATTCCCAAAGAAAATAGGAAGCCCCCAAACATGTAATGGTGGTTAGACAAGAAGAAGCACGGACACAGACAGAAAATAGAATGAGCAAACGCTGGGGCCCAATCTGTCTAGACAGAAAAGTACAGGATAGGATACTCACTGCAATGCAAAAAAACCCCTAAAAAATACCAACTCTTCTGATTGCAAAAACACCTGAGATCACACAATCTCTACCACCTAAATCAGTTCTCTGGTGTAACAAAACTAAGCCGCAGCCACTGAAAAAAACAGGAAAAAGCAAATGAACAAACAACAGTGGCTCCAGATAAACTGAGAGAAGCACAAGCCCCTGGAGGGGACCTGGCTGACCTCCACAGAAGTGCAGGGAACAATGCAAAAAGCAAGCACAAAAATAAAAGCAGAAAATATCTTATCTGATAGCAGAAGATGCAGGCAAGACTCAGCAAACTTCCAAATGAACCAGGAACCACAATTGAGACAAGAACAATTGATCACCAGCAACCATCATGGGAGGGAACCTCCCTTATAGCAGACCAGTCCGTGATCCCAATTGCCACTTCTCGCTGAAAGGTTCAGTACTGTCTGTAACCACCAGAGGGAACCTCTGCTCAAAAACCATCTCTAGCACATTCATAACACCAGACTCTGGCGCTAGTATTATGTTAGGGTCTGTGGAACGCACCAAATATAAGATATAGAGAGGTGCGTTCGCAGCCCCGGGTCCACCGTGCAGGCAGAGCCTGCTGCTAGTAAGAAGGCGCACAAAGCGAACTCTGTTATCCCGCAGAGTCGCCAAAATAAACACCGTAACGCGCTGTGGCAATATGTGCGAACTCTGTTATTCCACAGAGCCGCTAGAAGGAGTGCCGCAGCGCTATATGGCAATGTGTGAAAACTCAGTTAACACCACTGAGTCGCAAAGTAAACATGCTAGGGCGCTGTCTAGCGTTGAAAGCTAACGCTGTTGCGTCACAGAGCCGCTGAGACAAACTTCTGTGTCCTGTTAGGCACCCAGGTACACAGTTGACTGCTAAGCGAACATAGAAAGTGATGCGCTAATGTCCTCGTGGGAGTCACCCGCAATCTATGGCGTTGAACGCCAGGCCCTGAATAAGGCAATCAAACTCCTCACCGGTTATGCCAGTAATCTAATGCATCTAAGACACCGACCCTGACCAGCTAGCTTACCAAGCTCCTCACCGATTAGGTCGGTATTGGAATAGCATATTTCAGCCGCCCTAACCACACACACGCATGACCATACTGGCGCAAAGCATATAACGGTTGATACTAGCGCACGGCCGTGCTGTAAGGACAGCCTTTTATAGCAGCCACGAGAAAAAGACCTTCCAGGAAGGACCAATGGGAAGCTGCTTCAGAACATCAACAGCCACAGGACCTTCCTGAAGGACCAATAGGAGTGGCAGCTGTATCTGAGCATGTGACCCTTGATCTCCAATGGGAGATCCTGCCCTGGGCATGCTCAGATGAAGCAAAAAAGGACTTAGTCCCAAATCTGCCTGCTCCAACATGGTTGCAGCAGCAAGTCTCTGCACAGTACTGGGCTTGGCAAGATGCTGGTACTGATGTCTTGCTGAGCAGGAACCACTGCGGCCAGAGAACAGATGGAGGACTGCAGCAGGAACAGTTCAAGATTCCCCTTGTGCACGAGTGGGAACTCCAACACTTATGACCGTGTGATATTTCACTTTTTTTTTTAATAAATTTGCAAAAATTTCAAAGTTTTGGGTTTTTATCAGTCGTGATGGGTTGCAGAGTGTACATTAACCCCTTCACCCCAAGGGTGGTTTGCACGTTAATGACCGGGCCAATTTTTACAATTCTGACCACTGTCTCTTTATGAGGTTATAACTCTGGAACGCTTCAACGGATCTTCGCGATTCTGAGATTGTTTTCTCGTGACATATTGTACTTCATGTTAGAAGTAAAATTTCTTCGATATAACTTGCGTTTATTTTGAAAAAAAACGCAAATATGGCGAAAATTTTTAAAATTTTGCAATTTTCAAACTTTGAATTTTTATTCCCTTAAAACAGAGAAATATGTCGCACAAAATAGTTAATAAATAACATTTCCCACATGTCTACTTTACATCAGCACAATTTTGGAACCAAAATTTTTTTTTATTAGGAAGTTATAAGGGTTAAAAGTTGACCAGCGATTTCTCATTTTTACAACAAAATTTACAAAGCCATTTTTTTTAGGGACCACCTCTCATTTGAAGTCACTTTGAGGGGTCTATATGGCAGAAAATACCCAAAAGTGACACCATTCTAAAAACTGCACCCCTCAAGGTACTCAAAACCACATTCAAGAAGATTATTAACCCTTCAGGTGCTTCACAGGAACTAAAGCAACGTGGAAGGAAAAAATGAATATTTAACTTTTTAGCCACAAAAATTATCTTTTACAAACTTTTTTTTTATTTTCACAAGGGTAAAAGGAGAAAATGGGCAGATAAGGTTGTTATGCAATTTCTCCTGAGTACGCCAATACCCAATATGTGGGGGAAAACCACTGTTTGGGCACACGGCAGAGCTCGTAAGGGAAGGAGCGCCGTTTGACTTTTTCAAACTAAAATTGGCTGGAATTGAGATTGGACGCCATGTCGTGTTTGGAGAGCCCCTGATGCACCTAAACAGTGGAAACCCCCACAAGTGACACCATTTTGGAAACTAGACCCCCTAAGGTACTTATCTAGATCTGTTGTGAGCACTTTGAACTCCCAAGTGTTTCACAAAAGCTTATAATGCCTGGGTGTGAAAAAAAAAAAAACAATTTTCCAAAAAAATGATTTTTTAGTCCCAAATTTTTGAATTTTCCCAAGGAAATTGGACCCCAAAAGTTGTTGTCCAATCTGTCCTGAGTACGCTGATACCCCATATGTGGGGGGGGGGACTGTTTGGGTGCACGGCAGGGCTTGGAAAGGAAGTAGTAACGTTTTGGAATGCAGACGTTGATGGGGGTCATGTTCCGTTTGCAGTGCCCCAGATGAGCCTAAACAGTGGAAACCCCCCACAAGTGACCCCATTTTGGAAACTATACCCCCTAAGGAACTTATCTAGATCTTTGGTGAGCACTTTGAACCCCCAAGTGCTTCACACAAGTTTATAATGCCCGGGCATGAAAATAAAAAATCCTATTTTTTTCCCACAAAAATTATATTTTAGTCACTAATTTTTTATTTTCTCAAGGGTAACAGGAGAAATTGGACCACATAAGTTGTTGTCCAATTTGTCCTGAGTACGCTGATACCCCATATGTGGGTGGGAACCACTGTTTGGGCGCACGGCAGAGCTCGGAATGGAAGGAGCACCATTTGACTTTTTCCAACCAAAATTGGCTGGAATTGAGATTGGATGCCATGTTGCATTTGGAGAGCCCCTGATGTGCCTAAACAGTGGAAACCCCCCACAAATGACCCCATTTTGGAAACTAGACCCCCTAAGGAACTTTTCTAGATCTTTGGTGAGCAATTTGAACCCCCAAGTGCTTCACACAAGTTTATAACGTAGAGCCGTAAAATTTAAAAATCATATTTTTTCCACAAAAATGATCTTTTCACCCCAATTTTTATTTTTCCAAGGGTAACAAGACTCCAAAAGTTATTGTGCAATTTGTCCTGAGTGCGCTGATACCCCATATGTGGGGGTAAACCACTGTTTGGGTGCATGGCAGAGTTTGGAAGGGAAGGAGCGCCGTCTGACTTTTTCAACGCAGAATTGGCTGGACGCCATGTCGTGTTTGGAGAGCTCCTGATCTGCCTAAACAGTGGAAACCCCCATAAATGACGCCATTTTGGAAACTAGACACCTCAAGGAACTCATCTAGATGTGTGGTGAGAACTTTTAACCCCAGGTGTTTCACTAAAGTTTATAACGTACAGCCGTAAAATAAAAAATCCTTTTTTTTTTTACAAAAATTATTTTTTCGTCCCCAATATTTTATTTTCACAAGGGTAACAGAAGAAATTGGAACCCAAAAGTTGTTGTCCAATTTGTCCTGAGTACGCTGATACCCAATATGTGGGAGAAAACTACTGTATGGGCGCACGTCAGGGCTCGGAAGGGAAGTAGTGACGTTTTGGATTGCAGACTTTGATGGAATGGTCTGGGGGCGTCATGTCACATTTGGAGAGCCCCTGATGCACCTATACAGTGGAAACCCCCCACAATTGACCCCATTTTGGCAAATAGACCCCACAAGGAACTTATCTAGATGTGTGGTGAGCACTTTGAACCCCGAAGTGCTTCACAGAAGTTTATAACGTACAGCCGTAAAAATAAAAAATCTTTTTTTTTTTTTACAAAAATGATTTTTTCGCCCCCATATTTTATTTTTACAAGGGTAACAGGAGAAATTGGACCCCAAAAGTTGTTGTCCAATTTGTCCTGAGTACGCTGATATCCAATATGTGGGAGAAAACTACTGTATGGGTACACGTCGGGGCTCGGAAGGGAAGTAGTGACGTTTTGGATTGCAGACTTTGATGGAATGGTCTGGGGGCGTCATGTCGCATTTGGAGAGCCCCTGATGCGCCTAAACAGTGGAAATCCCCAACAAGTGACCCCATTTTGGAAAATAGACCCACAAGGAACTTATCTAGATGTGTGGTGAGCGCTATGAAGCCCCAAGTGCTTCACAGAAGTTTATAATGTACAGCCGTAAAAAAAAAAAATATTTTTTTTTGTACAAAAATGATATTTTCGCCCCCAGTTTTTTATTTTCCCAAGGGTAGCAGAAGAAATAGGAAAAATTGCACAATAACTCTTGGGGTCCAGAGTACGCTGATACCCCATATGTGGGGATAAACTACTGTTTGGACGCATGGCAGAGCTGAGAAGTGAAGGAGCACCGTTTGACTTTTTCAACGCAGAATTGGCTGGAATTGAGATCAGACGCCATGTCACATTTGGAGAGCCCCTGATGTGCCTAAACAGCTGAAACCCCCCAATTCTAACTCCAACCCTAACCCCAACACACCCTAACCCTAGTCCCAACCCTAACCACAAACCTAACCATAACACACCCCTAATCCCAACCCTAACCCTAATCCTAACTTTAGCGCCAACCCTAACCCTAACTTTAGCCGCAACCCTAACCCTAACCCTAATGGGAAAATGGAAATAAATACTTTTTTTAATTTTATTATTTTTCCCTTACTAAGGGGGTGATAAAGGGGGGTTTGATTTACTATTTATAGCGGGTTTTTATGATTGGCAGCTGTCACGCTAAAAGACGCTTTTTATTGCAAAAATAGTTTTTGCATCATCACATTTTGAGAGCTATAATTTTTGCATATTTTGGCCCACAGAGTCATGTGAGGTCTTATTTTTTGCGGGACGAGTTGACGTTTTTATTAGTACCATTTTTGAGCACGTGACGTTTTTTGATCGCTTTTTATTTCGATTTTTGGGAGGTTAGAATGAACAAAAATCAGCAATTCATGAATTTCTTTTGGGGGAGGCGTTTATACCGTTCCGCGTGTGGTAAAATTGATAAAGCAGTTTTATTCTTCGGGTCAGTACGATTATGGTGATACCTCATTTATATCATTTTTTCATGTTTTGGCGCTTTTATAGAATAAAAACAATTTTATATAAAAAATAATTATTTTTGCATCGCTTTATTCTGCGAGCTATAACTTTTTTATTTTTTCGCTGATGATGCTTTGTGACGCTTTTTTTTGCGGGACAAGATGTCGTTTTCAGCGGTACCATGATTTTTTATATCGGTCTTTTTGATCGCGCGTTATTCCACTTTTTGTTCGGCAGTATGATGATAAAGCATTGATTTTTTGCTTCGTTTTTTTTTTTTTTTTTTTAAGGGGTTCACTAAAGGGGTTAACTAGTGGGACAATTTTATAGGGGGGGTCGTTACGGACGGGCGATACCAAATATGTGTACTTTTATTGTTTTGTTTTTTTTATTTACAGGAAGAAGTGAATTTATTGGGGAATATTTTTTTTTTTTTTTTTATTTTGGATTTTTTTTTTACACATGTTTATTTTTACTTTTTTTACTTTTTTACTTTGTCCCAGGGTGGGACATCACAGTATTTTATCAGATCGCTGGTGTGACAGTGTGCACAGCACTCTGTCACACCAGCGATCGCACAGGCATAGATGCAGGCTTCTCAGTGCCTGCTCTCGGCAGGCACTGAGGTAGCCGCCTCCCTCCAGGACCCCGGCGCCATCTTGGATCCGGGTCCTGGGAGGGAGGAAGCCCTCAGAACAGCGCGATCACATCGCGCTGCTCTGAGGGTCTCAGGGGGGCGCGCAGGGAGCCCCCACCCTGCGCGATCCTCCCCTGTGTCCCCAGTACACCGCGATCATGTTTGATCGCGGTGTGCAAGGGGTTAATGTGCCGGGAGCGGTCCGTGACCGCTCCTGACACACAGTCATGGGTGTCAGCTGTGATAATCAGCTGACACCCGGCGGCGATTAGCTGCGCTCCCCTCAGGAGCGCAGCTGATCGCCTATGACGTACTATCCCGTCCCCGGTCATACGGGCACAGGTACCATGGACGGGATAGTACGTCCGATGGCAGTAAGGGGTTAATGAGAAAACAATGAACTTTTTTGCATTTACCGTATGGCTGCAATGAAACAAAGAGTGAAACATTTAAAGGGGTCTGAATACTTTCTGAACCCACTGTATATATATTTGTATATATAAATCATGAACTAGCCATAGTATGATATGAAAGATGTATGCAATAATGCAATATGATTTTACTTTTAAGGTTTAAGCTAGTGATGAGCAAGAACTAAAATGCTCGGGTGCTCGTTATTCATGTCGAGCAAATTGGAATACTTGGGTACTCAACCCAAGCAACGAGCCCAATGTAAGTCTGTGGAAAAACCGAGCATTTGTGCCGCGATCTGCCCCGGGGGTCCTTTTAAAGTCTAAAAACGTCTGTAAATGATGGAAACAGTGCTCAAATGACACAGGAAAATCATGGGGAATGCCCCTGGAAGCATTTCTGACTCCAAGGTCACAGCTGTGAACAATGTTGTCAGAGTCTTACGCCATTTTTACAGGCGCACCAAAAAACATACAAAAAAGAAACCAAAATGGATTTTCCTGTGAAATATGTCAAGGAACATCCTTTCCAGGCTAATGACTTTTATATAAGGCAACATAATGAACCCAAATAAAAATGTTCCTCCACCAATTTGTCTATGTTCACAGGTAGCGTTTTTGATGCGTTTTTCAATGTTACCATTGCTTTCAAAAAGTACAAATGCGTTTTCTGTGAAATGTTATTGTAGCATTTAACAACCTTAGCTCCCCATGTGGTGTGTGACACATCATCAGACACATCTTGTTTAATTTATGAAGGAGGGACTCTTACAAGTCACACTCGATCCAATTTTCGGGCAATCCCGCATTCTATGCCTTTCACCCCCAAAAAGGTTCAGCGTAATATTCATGAATGCGTTTTCCTACGATCTAGCATCGTTAAACATGCAGGTGTGCTTTCAAGTGTGACCAACTGTACATGATGCCGTATGTCGCATCTGTGATCTAATGAATATAATTCCACCTTGAGCCCCCGTCCGTTCAGCGACAACTTCCTCCCAGAGGCTTCACTCCACCGAGACGTGCATCGCGGCGTGCTGGGTGATCCAACATCTTGCCGATTGCCGGAGCGTCGCGAGCACCGCAAGTCGGAGTGTATTTTTTTTTAATTTATGGAAGGCCGGGAGATTCTCTAAGGGCATGCACATGAACGCACATTATACATACACATGCGAGTAGCGGTCAAGCATTAGTCGTAGCAAATTTGACTTAGCTATTCTTGACACAGGGCCTGCGAATCATTGTAAGGAGCACGCTTATGGTCGCGCAATTTCCTGATCGTGTGACTACAAAGTCACAAGCTTTTCATCGGCACCAAGGCCCCTGTCCACGACGTGATCCTCAGGCAAGGGCCATCCGGCACCAGGACGGACTGTGCACGTCATGCCTTTGATCTACCACTGCGTGTAAACACGCATGGTAGATCAGTGCCGACAGCTGTCACAGACAGCTGACAGGCACGGCAAGCGGTGCGGGGACCTTTGCCGTCGGTCCCCGCACCCACAGCGTTGTGATTGGTCAGTCAATCTGACTGACCAAACACAGCAGCGATCGTGCAGGAGAAGCTGAAATTTCAGCTTCTCCAGCGCGATCAGTGCAGGAGCCGGCGCTGCAGTGGCCAGGCTTCCTGCACTGACAGCCAGGAGCGGAGCCCCACCGCCCCTGGCTGTTAACCCCTGACTGCTGCGATCCAGCGCGATCACAGAGCTCAGGGGGGAGGCAGAGGGTCGGAGCTCCTCTGCCTCAGATCGGCGCCCTGCAATGTATTTGCAGGGGCCTATCTCTGCCTGATGACCCGGGGTTGTCATGACAACCTCCGGGTCATCTACCTACGGAAGCTGCTGTGATCATGTCACAGCAGCTTTCATCATAGGTACAATGCATTGCAATGCTGGAGCATTGCAATGCATTGTAACTGCAATAAAAAGTAAAAAAAAGTGAAAGTCCCATAAAGGGACAAGTTAAAAAAAATAATTTTTTAAAAAAAAATTTAAAAAAAATATTAAAAAATAATTTAAAAAAATCCCCTAAAAAATACACATTTTTATGTAATAAAAAAATAAAAAACAAAAAAAATACACATGTTAGGTATCGCCACGTCCGTAAAAATCCCATCTATAAAAGCGTAACCCTAGTTAACCCCTTCAGTGAAAGCCGTAAAAAAAAAAACACAAAAAAGTAGTAAATTATACTTTTTCCAAGCGGTATCATCATACCGCTTGGAAAAAGTGCAATAACACGCGATCAAAAAGTCAGATATAAATAATCATGGTACCGCTGAAAACATCATCTTGTCCCGCTAAAAACAAGCCGCTATACAGCATCATCAGTGAAAAAATAAAAAAGTTATAGCTCGCGGAATAAACTGATGCAAAAATAATTATTTTTTCTATAAAATTTTTTATTGTGTAAAAACCGCCAAAACATAAAAAAAATATATAAATGAGGTATCGCTGTAATCGTAGTGATCCGAAGAATAAAGCTGCTTTATCAATTTTACCACACGCGGAACGAAGGAAAAAAAAAAACAAAC
Source organism: Oophaga sylvatica (assembly GCA_033576555.1). Classification (NCBI taxonomy): domain Eukaryota; kingdom Metazoa; phylum Chordata; class Amphibia; order Anura; family Dendrobatidae; genus Oophaga; species Oophaga sylvatica. Next base: position 95,152 of record JARQOD010001005.1, on the reverse strand, counting down.
AATTCCTGAATTGCTGGTTTTTGTTCATTCTGCTTCCACAAAAATCGGAATAGGAAGCGATCAAAAAACGTTATGTGCCCGAATATGGTACCAATAAATACGTCAGCTCGTCCCGCAAAAAATAAGCCCACAGGTAACTCTGTCGGCCGAAATATGGAAAAATTATAGCTCTCAAAATACGGCGATGCAAAAAATTCTTACAAAAAATTATTCCAAAAAAAAGCATCTTTTAGAGTGTGACAGAAGCTAAACATGAAAAAAGGGTGTAAATCTGGTATCGCCGTAATCGCACCGATCCGAGGAATAAAGTCGCCTAATCACTAATACCGCACGAGGAACGGCGCAAAAAAGAAAACCAATTCTTCACCTTTTGTGGATTTGTTCATTGTGCCTCCCAAAGATCGCAGTAAGGCAATCACAGTGGTTCCCCCCCACATATGGGGTATCAGCGTACTCAGGACAAAATGCACAATAGCTTTTGGGGTCCTATTTCTCCTGTTACCCTTAGAAAAATAAAAATTTGGGGGCAAAAAGGTCATTTTTGTGGAAAAAAATATGATTTTTTTATTTTCACGGCTCTACGTTATAAACTTCTGTGAAGCCCTTGGGGTTCAAAGTGCTGACCACACATCTAGATAAGTTCCTTGGGGGTCTAGTTTTCAAAATGGGGTCATTTGTGGGGGGTTTCTACTGTTTAGGCACATCAGGGGCTCTCCAAGCGCGACATGACACCAGCAGACCATTCCATCAAAGTCTGCATTTAAAAACGGTGCTCCTTCCCTTCCGATCTCTGCCATGCGTCAAAATAGTGGTTCCCCCCCACATATGGGATATCAGCGTACTCAGGACAAATTGCACAATAGCTTTTGGGGTCCTATTTCTCCTGTTACCCTTAGAAAAATAAAAATTTGGGGGCAAAAAGGTCATTTTTGTGGAAAAAATATGATTTTTTTATTTTCACGGCTCTACGTTATAAACTTCTGTGAAGCCCTTGGGGTTCAAAGTGCTGACCACACATCTAGATAAGTTCCTTGGGGGGTCTAGTTTGCAAAATGGGGTCATTTGTGGGGGTTTCTACTGTTTAGGCACATCAGGGGCTCTCCAAGTGCGACATGACACCCGCAGACCATTCCATCAAAGTCTGCATTTAAAAACGGTGCTCCTTCCCTTCCGATCTCTGCCATGCGTCAAAATAGTGGTTCCCCCCCACATATGGGATATCAGCGTACTCAGGACAAATTGCACAATAGCTTTTGGGGTCCTATTTCTCCTGTTACCCTTATAAAAATAAAAATTTGGGGCAAAAATATTATTTTTGTGGAAAATAATATGATTTTTTAATTTTCACGGCTCTACGTTATAAACTTCTGTGAAGCACTTGGGGGTTCAAAGTGCTCACCACACATCTAGATAAGTTCCTTGGGGGGTCTAGTTTCCAAAATGGAGTCACTTGTGGGGGGTTTCTACTGTTTAGGCACATCAGGGCTCTCCAAACGTGACATGACACCCGCAGACCATTCCATCAAAGTCTGCATTTGAAAAAGGCGCTCCTTCCCTTTCGAGCTCTGCCATGCGTCAAAATAGTGGTTTACCCCTACATATGGGGTATCAGAATACTCAGGACAAATTGCACAATAACTTTTGGGGCCCTGTTAGCCTTTGGAAAATAACAATTGGGGGTGGAAAGATCATTTTTGTGGAAAAGATATGATTTTTTAATTTTACTGCTCTACGTTATAACCTTCTGTGAAGCCCTTGGGGGTTCAAAGCTCTCACCACACATCTAGATAAGTTCCTTGGGGGTCTAGTTTCCAAAATGGGGTCACTTGTGTGGGTTTCCACTGTTTAGGCACACAGGGGCTCTCCAAATACGACATGGCGTCCAATCTCAATTCCAGCCAAAAAAGTCAAATGGCGCTGCTTCCCTTCCGAGCTCTGCCATGCGCCCAAATAGTGGTTTACCCCCACATATGGGGTATCATCGTACTCAGGACTAATTGCACAATAACTTTTGGGGTCCTTTTATCCTTTGGAAAATAAAAATTGGGATGAAAAGATAATTTTTGTGGAAAAAATATGATTTTTTAATTTACGGCTCTACGTTATAACCTTCTGTGAAGCGCTTGGGGTTAAAAGCTCTCACAACACATTTAGGTAAGTTCCTTGGGGGGTCTAGTTTCCAAAATTGGGTCACTTTTGGGGGTTTCCACTGTTTAGGCACACAGGGACTCTCCAAATGCGACATGGCGTCTAATCTCAATTCCAGCCAAAAAAGTCAAATGGCGCTGCTTCCCTTCCGAGCTCTGCCATGCGCCCAAATAGTGGTTTACCCCCACATATGGGGTATCAGCGTACTCAGGACTAATTGCACAATAACTTTTGGGGTCCTTTTATCCTTTGGAAAATAAAAATTTGGATGAAAAGATCATTTTTGTGGAAAAAATATGATTTTTTAATTTTACGGCTCTACGTTATAACCTTCTGTGAAGCCCTTGGGGTTAAAAGCTCTCACAACACATTTAGATAAGTTCCTTGGGGGGTCCAGTTTCCAAAATGGGGTCACTTGTGGGGAATTTCCACTGTTTAGGCACACAGGGACTCTCCAAATGCGACATGGCGTCCAATCTCAATTCCAGCCAAAAAAGTCAAATGGCGCTGCTTCCCTTCCGAGCTCTGCCATGCGCCCAAATAGTGGTTTACCCCCACACATGGGGTATCGGTGTACTGAGGAAAAATTGTACAACAAATATTGTGGTTCATTTTCTCCTGATACCCTTGACAAAATTTTAAAAAATTGTGTCGAAAGAAAAATTTTGGGAAAAAAAGTTAAATGTTCATTTTTTCCTTCCACATTGCTTCAATTCTTGTGAAGTACCTAAAGGGTTAATAAACTTCTTGAATGTGGCTTTGAACACGTTGAGGGGTGCAGTTTTTAGAATGGTGTCACTTTTGGGTATTTTCTGTCATATTGACCCCTCAAATTCACTTCAAATGTGAGGTGGTCCCTAAAAAAAATGGTTTTGTAAATTTTGTTGGAAAAATGAGAAATCGCTGGTCAACTTTTAACACTTATAACTTCCTAACAAAAAAAAATGTTGGTTCCAAAATTGTGCTGATGTAAAGTAGACATGTGGGAAATGTTATATATTAACTAATTTTTGTGACATATCTCTCTGATTTAATGGCATAAAAATTAAAAGTTTTAAAATTGCAAAATTTTCAAAATTTTTGCCATATTTCCGTTTTTTTCATAAATAAACGCAAGTTATATTGAAGAAATTTTACAACTATCGTGAAGTACAATATGTCACGAGAAAACAAACTCAGAATCGCCAAGATCCGTTGAAGCGTTGCAGAGTTATAACCTCATAAAGAGACAGTGGTCAGAATTGTAAAAATTGGCCTGGTCTTTAACCTACAAAATGGCTTGGTCATTAAGGGGTAAAACAGTGGGTCTGCTATACTGTTATTGCCTATGCATTGGGTGGCTGGGCTGCCAAAAATTAGGATGCACCACAATACCCCTTTGATGAGACGTACAGGAGGGCCTCATTACATTACTGTTTTGCCCCAGCCAAACTGTTAGCTTATGGATTGAATGCAAGGCCCATCCTGCATCAGATTCAAAGGCACCCCAAAAAGACTTTGAACTGGCATAGTGGATGGACACAGGAAAGCCAAGTTCACATTACTCTTTTGCCACTGCCATACTGTTAAATTCTGCATTGAATGCAAGGCCGTCCTGCATCAAATTCAAACGTACCCCAAAAAGGCTTTGAACAGACGTAGTGGATGGACACAGGAAAACCAAGTTCACATTGCTCTTTTGCCACTGCCATACTGTTAGCTAATGCATGGAATAGAAGGACCACACTGCATCAAATTCAAACACACTTCAAAAAGGCTTTGAACCGACGTAGTGGATGTACACAGGAAAACCAAGTTCACATTACTCTTTAGCCACTGCCATGCTGTTAGCTTATGCTTTGAATACAAGGCCCGCACTGCATCAAATTTAAACGCACCACAAAAATTCTTGGAACTGACGTAGTTAATGAACACAGGAAAATCAAGTTCACATTACTCTTTGCCGCAGCCATACTGTTAGCTTATGCATTGAATTCAATTCCCCGCCCTGCATCAAATTCAAACGCACCCCAAAAAGGCTTTGAACAGACGTAGTGGATGGATACAGGATAACCAAGTTCACATTACTCTTTTGCCTCAGTCATACTGTTAGTTTATGCATTGAATGCAAGGCCCGTCCTGCATCAGATTCAAACGCATCCCAAAAAGAATTTGAACCGACATAGTGGATGGACACAGGAAAACCAAGTTCACATTACTCTTTAGCCACTGCCATGCTGTTAGTTTATGCATTGAATACAAGGCCCGCACTGCATCAAATTTAAACGCACCGCAAAAAATTATTGGAACAGACGTAGTTAATGGACACAGGAAAATCAAGTTCACATTACTCTTTTGCCACTGCCATTCCGTTAGATTACGCATTGAATGCAATGCCCTCCCTGCATCAAATTTAAATGCATCGCAAAAATCCTTGGAACTGACGTACTGGATGGACACAGGAAAACCAAGCCAAACGAAAATTTGTAGACAGCACTCAATGGGTTTCAGGATGCACGCTCAGGTCCATGGATCCCAATGGACCCCGACATCCAAAATACAAAAAAGGAGCAGCATCCATCCAGGTGAAGAAAAGAAGAAAATCTTTATTCTGCCATATGAAACAACAACGTTTCGACCATTCAGTGGCCTTTATCAAGTATGAGGAAAACCAAGTTCACATTACTCTTTTGCCCCAGCCATACTGTTAGCTTATGCATTGAATGCAAGACCCGTCCTGCATCAAATTCAAGCACAAATCAAAAAGGCTTTGAACCGACGTAGTGGGTGGACACAGGAAAGCCAAGTTCACATTAATCTTTTGCCACTGCCATACTGTTAGCTTATGCATTGAATGCAAGGCCCACCCTGCATCAATTTCAAACGCACCACAGAAAAGACTTTGAACCGATGTGGTGGATGGACACAGGAAAACAAGGTTCACATTACTGTTTTGCCCCAGCCAAACTGTTAGCTTATGGATTGAATGCAAGGCCCGTCCTGCATCAAAGGCACCCCAAAAAGACTTTGAACTGGCATAGTGGATGGACACAGGAAAGCCAAGTTCACATGACTCTTTTGCCACTGCCAAACTGTTAGCTTATGCATTAAATGCAAGGCCCTCCCTGCATCTAATTCAAACGCACCCCAAAAAGGCTTTGAACCAACGTAGTGGGTGGACACAGGAAAACCAAGTTCACATTGATCTTTTGCCGCTGCCATACTGTTAGCTTATGCATTGAATGCAAGGCTCGCCCTGCATCAATTTCAAATGCACCACAAAAAAGACTTTGAACCGATGTGGTGGATGGACACAGGAAAACAAGGTTCACATTACTGTTTTGCCCCAGCCAAACTGTTAGCTTATGGATTGAATGCAAGGCCCGTCCTGCATCAAAGGCACCCCAAAAAGACTTTGAACTGGCATAGTGGATGGACACAGGAAAGCCAAGTTCACATGACTCTTTTGCCACTGCCAAACTGTTAGCTTATGCATTAAATGCAAGGCCCTCCCTGCATCTAATTCAAACGCACCCCAAAAAGGCTTTGAACCAACGTAGTGGGTGGACACAGGAAAACCAAGTTCACATTGATCTTTTGACGCTGCCATACTGTTAGCTTATGCATTGAATGCAAGGCTCGCCCTGCATCAATTTCAAATGCACCACAAAAAAGACTTTGAACCGATGTGGTGGATGGACACAGGAAAACAAGGTTCACATTACTCTTTTGCCCCAGCTATACTGTTAGCTTATGCATTGTATGCAGGCCCGCCCTGCATCAAATTCAAAGGCACCTCAAAAAGGCTTTGAACCGACGTAGTAGGTGGACACAGGAAAACCAAGTTCACATTGCTCTTTTGCCACTGCCATACTGTTAGCTTATGCATTGAATGCAATGCCCGCCCTGCATCAAATTCAAGCACACCTCAAAAATCTTGGGAACAGACGTAGTAGATGAACACAAGAAAACCAAGTTCACAGTGTTAAGGGTCGAGTTCCCACTTCTGCCCAAGGGGAATCTCAAGCCATTCCGGCTGCGGTCTCCCATTCATCTACGGCCGCAGTAGACTCTGCTCAGCTTAGACGTCAGTCCCAGTGTCTCACCCAGTCTAACAGTGTGCAGAGGATTACTACTGCTTCTCCAGGCTCTGCTATTGTGGCCAGTACTGGTTAGCGGCGAGCAGACTTCTTTAGGACAAAGTCCTTGTTTTCCCCTTCTGAGCATGCCCAGGGTGAGATCTCTCATTGGAGATCAGGGGTCACATGCTCAGGTACTGCAGCAGCACCTATTGGTCTGCCAGGAAGGTCCTGTGACTACTGGTGTTCTGGAACAGTTTCATTGGTCCTTGTTTCTGGCAGGTCCTGTAGCTGTTACTATAAAAGGGTGGCATGGCTGGGCCGCCATGCGCTAGTATCAATTGCATTATGTGCTTTGCGCCAGTGTGATCATGCACGCATGTGGTTAGGGCTCGGCTGAAATAAGCCCCTAGAATACCGGCACCTCCGGTGAGGAGATTTGAGTGCAAGTGGTTAGGGCTTGGCTGAAATAAGCCCCTAGAATACCGGCTTCTCCGGTGAGGAGATTGCTTGATTGCGTTGCTGTCTGCGTGATCACGGACTGCTATCCGCACAGCAGTTATCTGTGTATCCCTGTGGTGGTAACAGGACACAGTCTTTTTCTCAGCGGCTCTGTGACACAACAGGGTTCGCTTTATAACGTTGATTCAGCGCCCTAGCATTTTACTTTGCGGCTAACTGAAGCTAAGTGAGTTCGCACCTATCGCCATATAGCGCTGTGGCATTACCGTTAGCGGTTCTGGGGATTAACAGAGTTCGCACTTACTGCCACAGCGCGCTACGGCGTTTATTTTAGCGACTCTGCAGGATAACAGAGTTCGCTACTTTCGCCATCTTACTAGCAGTGGGCTTCGCCTGCACGGTGGACCCCGGGCTGCGAACGTACCTCTCTAATATATCTTTTAGGTGCGATCCGCAGACCCTAACATAATACTAGAGCCAGGGTCTGGCTAGTAAAATGGCGGATGACTAGCGTCTACTGCAGGACATCCAGCAGCTGGAGGGTAGGTTGGCGGCTCTTGAGCACACAACCTCAGCTGTGGATGTTACCGCAGTCGCTGTTCAGGCTGCTATCGTGGCTGCAGCCAGTGTGTCCACTGCCACCTCTGCCCCCACAATATCCCACCTCCCACTTCCAGACAAGTTTGCTGGTGCGCTTTCAACCAAACTGAAGGGCATCATATCTAATGAGATCAGTTTGGCAATGTAGGCATTCAAAGCCAGTGAGGTTTTGTAGTCCGTCCACGCTTGCAAGTGCATGGTGTTTAAATGTCTAAGCATGCAACTGGTATTCAATTTTTGGAGATTTTTCCCTTGGCTAAAGGTCCTTCCGCACTTCTTACAGATAACCTTTGCCTCATCAATAGGATTTTGGTCCAAAAAGTGCCACACTGGACTCTTCCTACTATGGGATAAATTTTCAGGGCTTGCACGCAGTGCTAATTTGACCGTCTGGCCAAGCTGTCCTGCAACTCTTTTTGTTTCTTTAACATGTTTTTGGACTGCTCCGGGCCTGCCAGATAACCACAGCTGCGATGTCGTTGCCTGCCGTGGATCCTCCTCCTCTTCTGATCTATTGCTAGCAGCACCCTCTTCCCCCAATGGATGTCAATCTGGATCAACAACTGGGTCATCCATCACCTCCTCTTCAATTTCATCTGCACCTTCCTCTGTGTCACCGTGTAAGGTGTTAAAGTATGCGGGAAGGGACACCTGAGTTTCATCAGGGTCAGATTCTGGGTCAGTAGACTGCGAGGGCAATGTAGTGCTCTGCGTGAATGTACCAGCAGAATCAGATAGCAGTGGCTGTGCATCAGTGCACTCCATGTCATATTCATCTTGTACTGGGGAATTCAGGATTTCACTTGATAACCCAGGCATGGTATGTGAAAAGAGCTCCATGGAGTAATCTGAAGTGTAGCCTGCAGCATCCTTCACTTTTGGTGGGGGTGAAGTACACAAGGAAAGGTGTCGTTCCTGACCAGGAGCCTGCACTGACGACTCAGTGCTTGCATTTTTTGAAAGTTCAGAAGAGGAGGCGATAGAGCTGGAGGCTGGTTAGGCAATGTAAGCCAAAACCTGTTCCTGATGCTCCGGCTTTAAAAGCAGTTTACCTACTCCCAGAAAAGGGAGCCTTCCAGGCCTTCTGGAACCAGATGATGATCCAGGCTCAACACCTCCTGCCTTAGGTGCTATTGGGCTTTTTGCACTACCAGCAGATGCACTACCACCACCACCATTATTCCCAGCTGGCCCCCCCGCCCACGTCCGTGGCCTCTTCCACCATACTTCCTCATGTTTGGGAAAATGTACCAAAAATACCAGCAGATATATGGTACTGTATGAGGAGCATACAGCTGTATATGGCGCAGGGGAAAATTTAAATCTCCCTATATATTTCCGGAGTCACACACAGACGATCACTCAGTATGGATTTGACCGTAATACAAAGAGCAGATATACGGTACTGTCTCAGAAACGTACAGCTGTATACGGTGTAGGGGAAAATTGCAATCTCCGTATATATTTCCAGAGTCACACACAGATAGTCAGCATGTATTTGTCCATGATACCAGCCGGTACACGGTAGTGTGTGAGGAGCGTACAGCTGTATACGGTGTAGTGGAAAATTGCAATCTCCGTATATATTTCCGGAGTCACACACAGATAGTCAGCATATATTTGTCCGTGATACCAGCCGGTACACGGTAGTGTGTGAGGAGCGTACAGCTCTATACGGTGTAGGGGAAAATTGCAATCTCCGTATATATTTCCGGAGTCACACACAGATAGTCAGCATGTATTTGTCCATGATACCAGCCGGTACAACGGTAGTGTGTGAGGAGCGTACAGCTCTATAAGGTGTGGGAAAAAATGAACGGTTGGTTAGTGTGCAGAAAAAAAAAGAATAAAAGTATAAGTGCTGTGTAAAAAGCAGTCTGCACAGTAGTGTACACACAGCAATACAGCTATCAAGCAGCCTAATAACCAGCGCTGCTGCACACAAGAAAATCCTCCCCTGTCACTGCACACTAACTGTACAGCACAATTGCTATCAGCACAAGCACAGAAGAATTTCTCTTTCCAGCCCTAACTCTCTCCCTACTGAAAACAGCGTCAGCAACCTCTCCCTACTATTATGATCATCAGAAGTAAAATGGAGGTCGGCGGTCAGGGATTTTATAGACACTATGACGCCCCCCAAAGCAAGCCAATTACTGCAATGCCCTTCTCTAAGATGGTGGTGGACGCTGCACATGTCATCTAGTTGCCCACAGTGTACGTCCTTGCTCATTGGCTGAAAAAAGGCGCCTGCAAGCATTATGGGAAAATCGACTAGGGCGCTGGGGTCGACGACCGCATGGCCGACTGCATGCTATAGTCGGGTTCGGCCAACGAAACCCGACTTTGGCGAAAGTCGGAGACGTTTGAATCTGACCGACCTGTTTCGCTCAACTCTAATCAACACACATAATGTTAAGGGAAAAAAAATGTTGTAACCTTTCTACATGCTCCTCTAACCTCTACACGCCCCTTTCCCAAACCAAACATGTCCCCCCGTCACTTCTGCTCATCATACAGCAACAATATCCTAGCCAAAGTAACAACAAAAGAATTAGCATTAGTGGAAACATGATTTTCCGAACTGTGACCAAATTTTGCAGACTTCGAGTAAAAATGCTCCTGAAAGCGAACAAGGAATCTGAATCAGCTACGTTTGTCAAATTTGAGATTGGGAAACATTTTTTGAACAAGTTCACACATCTCCAGTATACACTAATATACAGTGGGTATGGCAAGCATTCAGACTGCTTTAAATTTTTCAGTTTGTTTCATTGAAGCCATTTCGTAAATTCAAAAAAGTTCATTTTTTTTTCTCATTAATGTACATTCTGCACCCCATCTTAACTGAAAAATCCAGATATGTAGAAATTTTTGCAAATTTATTAAAAAAGAAACACTGAAATGTCACATGGTCATAAGTATTCAGACCCTTTGCTCAGTATTGAGTAGAACCACCCTTTTGAACTAGTACAGCCATGAGTCTTCTTGGGAATGATGCAACAAGTTTTTCACACCAGGATTTGGGGATGCTCTGCCATTCTTCCTTGCAGATCCTATGAAGTTCCGTCAGGTTGGATGGTGAACGTTGGTGAAAAAAAAACTAAATTTGCCAAAATGTATACATTTCTGTTTTTTTCTCAGTCAAGATGGGGTGCAAAGTATATATTATTGAGAAAAAAATGAACATTTTTGAATTCACCAAATGACTGCAATGAAACAAAGAGTGAAAAATTTAAAGGGGTCTGCATACTTTCCGTACTAACTGTAAGGAAATATAAAAATAATTTGTACCACTTTATTAATATGGACCCACAGTGTGTTCACATGATAAACATCAACCTATAATTGAACACCACACAGAATATAAATGTACAAAAATACATTAATAATGTACAGAAAACAATTATATTGTACTAGATCAATTGGATATATAGAAAATTTGTAAATGGGGTATTAAGCGTGGCCTGATGTACTTAAAAAGGAAGATAAAAGTAATAGCAGGAAAAGAAAGCATGAAAAAAGTGCAAAATAAAAAAGGAGAATGACTCAAGAGTTACAAATTGGGTGAAAGGCAAAGAAAATGAAAATATAGAACATGAGACAAATAAGATAATATAAGATATTGAAATTAATGTGATGAAAAAGTGCCCCCATTTAAAATTCACGTAGTAATACCATCACTTTATTTCCTGTTTTTCCTGTGTCTGTGTATGAGAGAAGCAGCCTGCTGTAGATGCTGCACAAATAGAGACACACAAATAATTTATTCCTGATCTATTAAGCTTATCATAAATTGTTCCTGATTGTTCCTGAATAAACAAATTCTGTTGTCACACGCTTGGAGAGTATTGTGAGTAATCCACTGCCAACACTATGTTTTTTAACCCTTTTACTCTGTAGTCTAGTTTAGTTTTTTCGTTTTCTTTCTTTCCTCCTTTTATTCCCAGAGCCAGGGCCGGCGTCAGCACCTGGCGTACCCAGGCAAGTGCCGGGGCCCTGAGCAGGCGGGGGGGCCCACTCGCTGACGGGCACCCCGGCGCCTGTTAGCGGAAGAGAGCGGTGCCAGCTCCGCCACTGGGTCCCCCCCCGCTTGCTCAGGGCCCCAGCAGCCGGCACAATACTTACCTCTCCCCGTGCCTCCGCAGCTCCGGGCTCCAGGGGACCCCTGAATGGCGCCCGTGCTTCCTCTCACAGCAGAGCTGCTGGATGATGTCATCATTCAGCGGCCGGCTGTGGCAGAGCGAGAAAGGGGGGGCGCCGGTGATACTTCGGTAGTGCCTGCGGTGCAGGACGCCGGACAGGTGAGATGCGGTGTGTGTGTGAATGTGCAGACAGGTGAATGTTGCTGTGTGTGTCTGTGTGTGTAGGTGGTGTGTGTACGTATGTGTGTGTGAATGTGCAGACAGGTGAATGTTGCTGTGTGTGTGTCTGTGTGTGTGTCTGTGTAGGTGGAGGAGAGGGCAATGATGGGGAGAAGGCCATTATGGAGGTGATGGGGAGAAGGCAATGATGGGGGTGATGTGGAGAAGGCATTGATGGAGGTGATAGGGAGAAGGCATTGATGGAGGTGATGGGGAGAAGGCATTGATGGAGATGATGGGGAGAAGGCAATGATGGGGGGTGATGGGGAGAAGGCATTGATGGAGGTGATGGGAGAAGGCATTGATGGAGGTGATGGGGAGAAGGAATTGATGGAGGTGATGGGGAGAAGGCAATTGTAAGGAAAAGGTTGTCGCCATTTTGTATAGGGCCTGTACCAGCCTCCATTTTGTCAGTTCACACAGCCACAGACTTTTAGCTACACAGGGCCTATTAGCATATTCAGTACGGCCAGCTTTGATGTCCACTATGAATCAATAGGCCTTTACATGCTAATTGGTTTAGGCCAGGGTCTGAATAAGATGGTCAGTCGTATGGTAAATAGCTCAAGCTCAAGCCATTGTTTCCTGCTCCATATGAATTGCAGGCCAGTTAATATGCGTGCTTCAAAGCAAATGGGGAAGGGCCTAGCAGGTTTAAAAGCTGTAGCCAAGAAGAGGCTGGCCTCTCATTCCATTTTCTCACAGCAGCAGAAGCACAAGGGACAGACTTGCCAAATGGAGCTGCAGCACATGCATTGGGGACTGTCCAGCAACTGAAGACCTTCACCTGGGGAACGCAGAGCTCCATGCCTCCCCATGACCATACTACAACCCGGTAATATTGATCTATAGCTAATACCTTTAAGCCTTGTACATTATTGTTGTATTCTTACTCTGACTGCAAATCCATTGTAATTACGTTGTATAGCTTTACTGTATATTTCTGTAATTATCTAGTGCGCCCTTAAGGCAAATTAAACCATAAAATTAATCTTGGGCTGATGCTTTTACTCTGATCACGAATCTTAGAATACCAAGTGGGTAACAGGACACCTTCCCCGGCGGCCATTTGCTCTAGGTGCAGTTCTCTTACTGACCTGAGAGACAAAGGGGGGCCGGAGAGCTGTACCTGTGGAGTTACGTCCCATTGGTGACGTGGGAGGAAAGGGATCGTCCGTCACATTTGGTAGCGGCGGTGGTATCAGAAGCTGTGATACCCGGGCTACCGTGTGACGGCCGGCTGAGTTCCTCACAAATTGGTGGCAGCGGTGGGATCAGAGTAATAGTGTGCGTGGGACCCCTACTCCCAGACACTAGAGACTACCAGCAGTACTTTCACTGCTGGGGTCTTAAGGTCAGCCCAGCACTAGACGGTCAGAGTGTAAATATAACAAGTTGTGTGCAAGGTCAGGGTTGCAGCTGTGTTTCAGTAACCAAAGGTTCCCAAGATGGCGGAAGGCACCAGGAGTAGGGCAAAGGGGGAGGCCAATGCTGTGGCCTATGAGGGGTTCGATACCGATGAGGGGGAGCTCAGCCATCAGTCTCACAGTGGACTGTCCACCCCCTGCCCGTCCCAGCCTGTCCAGATCGGAGGCCCTTTTCCAAGCGGCTATGGCACAGCTCGAGGCTGGTAATGACGCCGCCTATGACAGACTCCTGGTGGCGGCAGAGAAAGCAGCAGAGCGGGAGCAAGCGGCGGCAGAGAAAGCAGCAGAGCGGGAGCAAGCGGCGGCAGAGAAAGCAGCAGAGCGTGAGCAAGCAGCAGCAGAGAGAGCAGCGGAGCGGGAGCATACAGAACGCCGTGAAGCTGCGGAGCACCGGCACCGACTGGAGATGGCTCAGCACGGGCCCCCGCTGGACGCACCAGGCCCACCGGAGACAATGGCTTCCAAGGTCCGGGCGGAGGACTTTCCCTTACTTGAAAAGGATGGAGACCTGGATTCCTTTCTGCTTGCTTTTGAGAGGACATGCCTCCAACATCATCTGGCCCTGGATCAGTGGGCAAGGTACCTGACCCCCCGTTTGAGGGGTAAGTCCCTGGAAGTTTTGGGGGACTTACCTGCCGGGGAGGAGCAGGACTACAACAGCATCAACGGGGCCCTGATCCAGCACTACAACCTCACCCCGGAGTCGTACCGCAGGAAGTTCAGGAGCCTGCAGCAGGGTTCAAAGGACACCTGGACCGACCACATGCGGGCTCTGCTGAGAGCTGCGGAGCACTGGACCTCGGGTCTAGAGCTCACTACCCGCCAGGAGGTCCAGGAACTGTTTGTCGTGGAGCAATTTTTGTGGAACTGCCCAGAAGACCTCCAGCAGTTCCTCCGTGACCGGAAACCAAAGGGGGCTTCTGCTACAGCCGCCCTGGCAGACGAGTATGCCAACAACAGGGCGCCGGAGCCAAAGAAGCCTGCCAGCAGCACCTGGAGAGGGGGTAAGCCCAATCCTGCCCCAGCCCCATATCCAGCCCCCAGAGTGCAAGGGGTGTACCCCCCTGCTGCCCTCTCCAGGTCAGGAACAGAACCCAGACGTTGCCATAATTGCAATCAGCCAGGACACTTTAAGGCTGCGTGTCCCCAGCGCCAGAAGGCCCCATCCCTGTCCTAGAAACCGACCACTGTTTTGTGTGTGGGAGAGGGTGGTGGTAGGTCCCTAGACAATTACCAACCCGTCACCATTGGCTGCTCAGCGGTTATGGGACTGCGGGACACAGGCGCTGAACGAACCCTGGTACGCCCTGAGGTGGTGTCCCCTCAAGACTTGGTACCTGGGAAAACCCTTTCCGTCTCCGGAATTGGAGGCATTGAACCGGCGCTGCCCGTTGCCAAGGTGTATTTGGACTGGGGCGCCGGGAGGGGGATGCGGGAGGTGGGAGTAACGCCAAATATTCCTGCAAATGTGTTGCTTGGGACCGATTTGGGGCGGCTAGTGTCCCAGTATGTGGCCACTGAACCCCCAAGTTCGGCTCCCCAAGAATGTCATGACTCTACTGTGAATGCTAATGTTAATGTATTGAATGTGCCTCCAACAGTGGATGAGGGAGTGAAACCTGATGGTAAGCCATGCACTGACACTACACACACAGGGCTCACAGTGAGGACAGGTGAGGAGGCTGTAGGGGAGAGCTCAGAGGTGGAGGGAGGGGCTGCTATGAGCAGTGTAGGGCCCCTAAGTGAACCCAGCCTGCTGAGTCTAGGGCCCCTGCAGGAAGAGGAACAGGCCATGGGGGGAGGGGGTGTCCCGGGAGAGGAGCCACCAGGTAGGACCCCAGGTCAGGAGTCCCCCACATCCGGGATGTCAGGAAGTCAGGGAAGTCTGCCTGACCCGGCGACTTGGTCAGAGGATGAGGGAAAGCAGGCGCTACCCGTGGTCTCAGCGGTCGTGGCCGCTGTTACCAGGAGTGGGAGCGCTGAAGCCCAAGGAGCCTCGCGGAGGTCCGACGGTTTCCCCCTCTCTGACCAAGTGGCTGCCGAGTCAGACAGTAGCCAGGAGACAGATCCCGGGGAACTAACAGAGGACAGGGCAGTTTCATCAATTCTTGCCATATCTAGTCAGGGATTTCAGGCTGCGTTGGAAGCTGACCCTAGCCTGAAGACTCTCAAGGAACAGGCGGCACAGCCTCCCCTGGAGTCCGACCGCGAGCGAGTGGTCTGGGACCAGGGACGGCTGTACCGGGTAACGGTCCAGCAGGGTTCACCGGAGGCGCGGCCCAGGGACCGACAGTTAGTGGTGCCCCATCCATTCAGGGCGGAATTGTTGCGGATCGCACACGAGATTCCAATGGCCGGACACTTAGGGATCACTAAAACCAGGGCCAGGCTAGTCTCAGCATTTCTACTGGCCTGGAATGAGGACCGAGGTGATAGCCTACTGCCGTTCGTGTGACACCTGTCAGAGGGTGGGGAAGGCGGGGCCGCGCCCCAAAGCCCCACTGGTAACTCTGCCCATCATCAAAGAGCCTTTCTCAAGGGTGGCTGTGGATCTCATTGGACCTCTGTCCACTCCCAGCCGCTCCGGGAAATGCTTCATACTAACGGTAGTGGACTATGCCACCCGGTACCCGGAGGCGGTAGCTTTGTCGTCCATTCGGGCCGACAAAGTGGCCACTGCCTTACTGGAGATTTTCTCCAGAGTGGGGTTTCCCAAGGAAATGCTCACCGACCGAGGGACCCAGTTCATGTCGCAGCTGATGGAGTCTCTCTGTAAGCAGGTACAGGTGCAACATCTGGTGGCCAGCCCGTATCACCCACAGACCAATGGCTTGTGTGAGCGGTTCAATGGCACCTTAAAGCAGATGCTGAAGATGTTGGTCGACTCCCACGGGAGAGACTGGGAGCGGTATCTCCCACACCTGCTGTTTGCCTACCGGGAGGTTCCACAGGCCTCAACGGGGTTCTCCCCCTTTGAGCTCCTGTACGGGCGACGTGTACGGGGGCCCCTTGCTCTGGTGAAGGAAGCATGGGAAGGGGATCTAGCGACCCCTGGAGTGTCGGTCATTGAGTATGTCGTGCGCTTCCGGGACCGAATGATGGCCTTGACGCGGCTGGTGCATGACAATATGGCCCAAGCTCAGGCTGACCAGAAGCGATGGTACGACCAGAATGCTTGTGAGCGGACCTACCAGGTGGATCAAAAGGTGTGGGTACTGGTCCCCGTACCCCAAAACAAGCTTCAGGCGGCCTGGGAGGGTCCATACCTCGTGCACGAGCAGCTCAACGCCGTCACCTACCTGGTCACCATGGACCACGCCCGTGGAAGGAGGAAGGCCTTCCATGTGAACATGATGAAGGCCCATCATGAGCGGGAGGCTTATGCTCACCCAGTGTGCAACCTTCCAGAGGAAGGAGAGGCAGAAACCCTCCTCGATCTGCTCACCCAAGCCAAGGCGGGTGGATCCATCGAGGATGTGGGGCTTGGCCACCAGCTCTCAGAGGACCAACGTTCCCAGCTGGGGGCCACCCTGCACCCCTTTCGGGAGCTGTTCAGCAACCTGCCCAGAAGGACTGAGGCAGCAGTTCATGACGTGGACACTGGCAACCACCCCCCAATCCGGCGTTCAGCATATCGGGTCTCTCTTGAGGTGCAGCAGCAGATGCGCCAAGAGATAGACGAGATGCTGAGGCTGGGGGTGATCCAAGCGTCCAACAGCGCGTGGGCTTCGCCTGTAGTCCTCTTCCCTAAAAAGGACCGAACTACGCGGTTCTGCGTGGACTACAGGGGGCTCAACGCTGTGTCGGTCACCGATGCGTACCCAATGCCGCGCATCGATGACCTGCTCGACCAGCTGGCCGGGGCCAAGTACCTGACCATCATGGATCTGAGCAGGGGGTATTGGCAGATTCCCCTGACCCCTAGGGCACGGGAACGCTCTGCCTTTATCACCCCATTCGGACTGTACGAGTCCACGGTGATGCCCTTCGGCATGAAGAATGCCCCTGCCACTTTTCAGCGGATGGTCAACACGCTGCTCGAGGGACTGGAAGGGTATGCGACGCGTACCTGGATGACATTGCCATCTTCAGTCCCACCTGGGAGGATCACCTAGAGCACCTGGCGCAGGTGCTCGGGCGGATCCAGCGAGCAGGCTTGACCATTAAGCCGGAAAAATGCCAGCTGGGTATGAGTGAGGTCCACTACCTGGGACACCGGGTAGGTGGGGGAGCTCTGAAGCCAGAGCCCGGGAAGGTGGATGCCATCGCATCCTGGCCCACCCCCAGGACCAAGAAGCAGGTGATGTCCTTTTTGGGTACTGCTGGGTACTATAGGAGGTTTGTTCCACACTATAGTGCCCTGGCCAAGCCCCTGACGGACCTCACCAAAAGAAGGCTGCCCATCGCAGTCGACTGGACAGTCGCCTGCGAGACAGCTTTCCAGGCGCTCAAGACCGCCCTTTCTAGTTCTCCTGTACTACAGGCAGCCGATTTCACGCGGCCATTCTTAGTGCAGACCGACGCCAGCGACTTCGGCCTCGGTGCTGTGCTCAGCCAGGTTGACACTACGGGCCATGAACACCCCATTTTGTACCTGAGCAGGAAGCTCCTGCCGAGGGAAGTGGCCTATTCCACGATGGAGAAGGAATGTCTGGCAACTGTGTGGGCCCTGCAGCGTCTGCAGCCATACTTGTACGGACGCCAATTCACCGTGGAAACAGACCACAACCCCCTCAGCTGGTTACACACGGTCTCTGGGACGAATGGGAGGTTGCTACGCTGGAGCCTCGCTCTCCAACAGTACCATTTCACCATTCGCCACAAAAAAGGCAGTGACCATGGTAACGCTGATGGGTTGTCCCGGCAAGGAGAGGGTGCGGTAGGGCGCACGGGGGAACACAGGAATGTGATACCCCCTAGCGCCCTCAAAAGCAGGGAGGTGTAAGGAAAAGGTTGTCGCCATTTTGTATAGGGCCTGTACCAGCCTCCATTTTGTCAGTTCACACAGCCACAGACTTTTAGCTACACAGGGCCTATTAGCATATTCAGTACGGCCAGCTTTGATGTCCACTATGAATCAATAGGCCTTTACATGCTAATTGATTTAGGCCAGGGTCTGAATAAGATGGTCAGTCGTATGGTAAATAGCTCAAGCTCAAGCCATTGTTTCCTGCTCCATATGAATTGCAGGCCAGTTAATATGCGTGCTTCAAAGCAAATGGGGAAGGGCCTAGCAGGTTTAAAAGCTGTAGCCAAGAAGAGGCTGGCCTCTCATTCCATTTTCTCACAGCAGCAGAAGCACAAGGGACAGACTTGCCAAATGGAGCTGCAGCACATGCATTGGGGACTGTCCAGCAACTGAAGACCTTCACCTGGGGAACGCAGAGCTCCATGCCTCCCCATGACCATACTACAACCCGGTAATATTGATCTATAGCTAATACCTTTAAGCCTTGTACATTATTGTTGCATTCTTACTCTGACTGCAAATCCATTGTAATTACGTTGTATAGCTTTACTGTATATTTCTGTAATTATCTAGTGCGCCCTTAAGGCAAATTAAACCATAAAATTAATCTTGGGCTGATGCTTTTACTCTGATCACGAATCTTAGAATACCCAGTGGGTAACAGGACACCTTCCCCGGCGGCCATTTGCTCTAGGTGCAGTTCTCTTACTGACCTGAGAGAAAAAGGGGGGCGCCGGAGAGCTGTACCTGTGGAGTTACGTCCCATTGGTGACGTGGGAGGAAAGGGATCGTCCGTCACATTTGGTAGCGGCGGTGGTATCAGAAGCTGTGATACCCGGCTACCGTGTGGCGGCCGGCTGAGTTCCTCACAGCAATGATGGGGGGTGATGGGGAGAAGGCATTGATAGAGGTGATGGGGAGAAGGCAGTGATGGAGGTGATGGGGAGAAGGCATTGATGGAGGTGATGGGGAGAAGGCATTGATGGAGTTGATGTGGAGAAGGCAATGATGGGGGGTGATGGGGAGAAGGCATTGATGAAGGTGATGGAGAGAAGGCATTGATGGAGGTGATGGGGAGAAGGCAATGATGGGGGTGATGAGGAGAAGGCATTGATGGGGTGATAAGGAGAAGGCATTGATGGAGGTGATGGGGAGAAGGCATTGATGGAGGTGATGGGGAGAAGGCCATGATGGAGGTGATGGGGAGGTGATACAGCCTCTCCTGAGCCATAACAGTGCAGAGAGCAGCGCAGTGCAGAGGAGAGCTCCATATTTTGTATGGCGCATTATTTGGGGACCAGTATCCTGTACGGAGAAATTTATGTGGTCCAGTATTCTGTATGGAGCAGAGGCGTAGCTAGGGTTCTGGTTCAGGGGGTGCGAAACTTCTCAGTGGGCCCCTATCCAGAGAACCTCAGCAAATGACCGCGCTGTTGCCAAAAATTATCTATATATAAAATGACCAATATTGATATCACCACCATATGGTCAGTGGTAAATAATACCAGTCCTACAGAACATATAATAGATTACAGCACAGGTATAGATAATGACTTACCGCTGACGTTCTTTCTGATGGAATTGTTCGCTTTTCATGTCTTTTCCATCTGGCCCAGACCGACATAACGACTCCTCTAGCCAGGACTCGACTACAGAGAATACAACAAAGACATGTTTCACTTCTCATATTTTCAGCACTGTTACGGTCACCGATTGGACTATTCTCAACCTGCACAAACTCCTCAAACTGCTGATACCCCAATACTGAGCCGCTGCTGCCATATGTGTCCCTATTACTTCTCCTGATACCCCAATACTGAGCTGCTGCTGCCATATGTGTCCCTATTACTGCTCCTGATACCCCAATACTGAGCCGCTGCTGTCATATGTGTCCCTATTACTGCACCTGATACCCCAATACTGAGCCGCTGCTGTCATATGTGTCCCTATTACTGCACCTATTGTGTGGTTCTGTGTGACATTTAAATTCTAAAGCAACCCTCTATAATATAGTAATGCAAGGTGCAAGTGCCGTAGAAAACAGTGCCCGCATTTTGTCCCCTAGAATGTAATAATGCCCCATGTGCCCCTTTGACAGTCACAGTAACCAGACTTCCCCTATAACAATAAGTGCCCACTTTACACTTAATAATGTCCCGAGTCTCCCCCCTGTACAGCTCCCCTATACACAGTGTGATGCCCCCTCACTGGATATATACTGACCCCTTAATATCCCCAAACTATTTAATGGCTCCAACACTGTATGATGGCCCTGCCACTATAATCCCCACACTGTATGATGGCCCCCTATATAGCATCCATATAGCATAATACACCAGATAGTCCTCAATATAGTATAATGCACTCCCCATAGACAGACTTTGTTTTATAATGCACTCCCCATAGGCAGCCTCTGTATTATAATGCACCCCCATAGACAGCCTCTGCAGTATAATGCACCCCCATAGACAGCCTTTGTAATGTAATGCACCCCCATAGGCTGCCTCTGTATTATAATGTACCCCCATAGGCAGCCTCTGTATTTTAATGCACCCCCATAGACAGCCTCTGCAGTATAATGCACCCCCCATAGGCAGCCTTTGTTTTATAATGTACCCCCATAGGCCGCCTCTGTATTATAATGCACCCCCATAGACAGCCTCTGTAGTATAATGCACCCCCATAGGCAGCCTTTGTATTATAATGCACCCCCATAGGCAGCCTCTGTATTATAATACACCCCTATAGACAGCCTCTGTAGTATAATGCACTCCTCCATAGGCAGCCTTTGTATTATAATGCACCCTCCATAGGCAGCCTCTATATTAAAATGCACTCCCCCATAGGCAGCCTTTGTATTATAATGCACCCCCATAAGCAGTTTATTTATAATGCACCCCCATAGGCAGCCTTATTTATAATGCATTCCCCATAGGCAGCCTTATTTATAATGCACCCCATAGGCAGCCTTATTTATAATGCACCCCATAGACAGCCTTATTTATAATGCACCCCATAGGCAGCCTTATTTATAATGCACCACATATGGAGCCTCTGTAGTATAATGCACCCCATTACAAAAATAATAAATCCTGTATAGGCAGCCTTATTTATAATGCACCCCATAGGCAGCCTTATTTATAATGCACCACATAGACAGCCTTATTTATAATGCACCCCATAGGCAGTCTTATTTATAATGCACCCCCCATAGGCAGTCTTATTTATAATACACCCCCATAGGCAGTCTTATTTATAATGCACCCCATAGGCAGCCTTATTTATAATGCACCCCCCATAGGCAGCCTTATTTATAATGCACCCCCCATATGCAGCCTTATTTATAATGCACCCCATAGGCAGTCTTATTTATAATGCACCCCCATAGGCAGCCTTATTTATAATGCACCCTATAGGCAGCCTTATTTATAATGCATTCCCCATAGGCAGCCTTATATATAATGCACCCCCCATAGGCAGCCTTATTTATAATGCACCCCATAGGCAGTCTTATTTATCATGCACCCCCATAGGCAGCCTTATTTATAATGCACCCTATAGGCAGCCTTATTTATAATGCATTCCCCATAGGCAGCCTTATTTATAATGCACACCCCATAGGCAGCCTTATTTATAATGCACCTCATAGGCAGTCTCATTTATGATGCACCCCCATAGGCAGCCTTATATATAGTGCACCCCCCATAGGCAGCCTTATTTATAATGCACCCCATAGGCAGTCTTATTTATAATGCACCCCCATAGGCACCCTTATTTATAATGCACCCTATAGGCAGCCTTATTTATAATGCATTCCCATAGGCAGCCTTATTTATAATGCACACCCCATAGGCAGTCTTATTTATAATGCACCTCATAGGCAGTCTTATTTATGATGCACCCACATAGGCAGCCTTATTTATAATGCAACCCCCATAGGCAGCCTTATTTATAATGCACCCCATAGGCAGTCTTATTTATAATGCACCCCATAGGCAGTCTTATTTATAATGCACCCCATAGGCAGTCTTATTTATAATGCACCCCATAGGCAGCCTTATTTATAATGCACCCCATAGGCAGTCTTATTTATAATGCACCCCATATGGAGCCTCTGTAGTATAATGCACCCCCATTACAAAAATAATAAATCCTGTACTCACCTCTCTTGCTCCCGGCTCCTGCGCTGCTCACTGTTCTCCCTCTTTTCTCCTGAGAGCGGGCACCAGGCAGTGACGTCATCGTGCCCGCTGTCAGACGCTGAGAGGGGGATTATGGGTGAATGCACCCCATAGGCAGCCTTATTTATAATGCACCCCCCATAGGCAGCCTTATTTATAATGCACTCCCCATATGCAGCCTTATTTATAATGCACCCATAGGCAGTCTTATTTATAATGCACCCCCATAGGCAGCCTTATTTATAATGCACCCCATAGACAGCCTTATTTATAATGCACCCCATAGGCAGTCTTATTTATAATGCACCCCCCATAGGCAGTCTTATTTATAATACACCCCCATAGGCAGTCTTATTTATAATGCACCCCATAGGCAGCCTTATTTATAATGCACCTCATAGGCAGTCTTATTTATGATGCACCCCCATAGGCAGCCTTATTTATAATGCACCCCATAGGCAGTCTTATTTATAATGCACCCCCATAGGCAGCCTTATTTATAATGCACCCTATAGGCAGCCTTATTTATAATGCATTCCCCATAGGCAGCCTTATTTATAATGAACCCCCATAGGCAGCCTTATTTATAATGCACCCCATAGGCAGTCTTATTTATAATGCACACCCCATAGGCAGTCTTATTTATAATGCACCCCATAGGCAGCCTTATTTATAATGCACCCCATAGGCAGTCTTATTTATAATGCACCCCATATGGAGCCTCTGTAGTATAATGCACCCCCATTACAAAAATAATAAATCCTGTACTCACCTCTCTTGCTCCCGGCTCTTGCGCTGCTCACTGTTCTCCCTCTTTTCTCCTGAGAGCGGGCACCAGGCAGTGACGTCATCGTGCCCGCTGTCAGACGCTGAGAGGGGGATTATGGGTGAATGCACCCCATAGGCAGCCTTATTTATAATGCACCCCCCATAGGCAGCCTTATTTATAATGCACCCCCCATATGCAGCCTTATTTATAATGCACCCCATAGGCAGTCTTATTTATAATGCACCCCCATAGGCAGCCTTATTTATAATGCACCCCATAGACAGCCTTATTTATAATGCACCCCATAGGCAGTCTTATTTATAATGCCACCCTCATAGGCAGTCTTATTTATAATGCACCCCCCATATGCAGCCTTATTTATAATGCACCTCATAAGCAGTCTTATTTAAAATGCACCCCCATAGGCAGCCTTATTTATAATGCACCCTATAGGCAGCCTTATTTATAATGCATTCCCCATAGGCAGCCTTATTTATAATGAACCCCCCATAGGCAGTCTTATTTATAATGCACCCCATAGGCAGTCTTATTTATAATGCACACCCCATAGGCAGTCTTATTTATAATGCACCCCATAGGCAGCCTTATTTATAATGCACCCCATAGGCAGCCTTATTTATAATGCACCCCATAGGCAGCCTTATTTATAATGCACACCCCATAGGCAGCCTTATTTATAATGCACCTCATAGGCAGTCTTATTTATGATGCACCCCCATAGGCAGCCTTATTTATAATGCAACCCCCATAGGCAGCCTTATTTATAATGCACCCCATAGGCAGTCTTATTTATAATGCACCCCATAGGCAGCCTTATTTATAATGCACCCCATAGGCAGTCTTATTTATAATGCACCCCATATGGAGCCCTGTAGTATAATGCACCCCATTACAAAAATAATAAATCCTGTACTCACCTCTCTTGCTCCCGGCTCCTGCGCTGCTCACTGTTCTCCTCTTTTCTCCTGAGAGCGGCACCAGGCAGTGACTCATCGTGCCCGCTGTCAGACGCTGAGAGGGGATTATGGGTGAATGCACCCCATAGGCAGCCTATTTATAATGCACCCCCCATAGGCAGCCTTATTTATAATGCACCCCCCATAGCAGCCTTATTTATAATGCACCCCATAGGCAGTCTTATTTATAATGCACCCCATAGGCAGCCCTTACTTATAATGCACCCCATAGGCAGTCTTATTTATAATGCACCCCATATGGAGCCTCTGTAGTATAATGCACCCCCATTACAAAAATTAATAATGATCCCTCTTACTCAGCTTCTCTTCGGCCCTCATGCTCAGTCTTTTTTAACGAAGCGGACCCATGGCAGCTGACGTATATGCACCGCTTAGACGCCTGAATGATATGATTCATAGAGCACCCATAGGCAGCCTTATTTATAATGCACCCCCCATAGGCAGCCTTATTTATAATGCACCCCATAGCAGCTTATTTATAATCACCCTAGGCTCTTATTATAATCACCCATAGCAGCCTTATTTATAATGCACCCAAGGCAGCTTATTATATGCACCCATAGCAGCTTATTATAATGCACACCCATAGGCAGCCTTATTATATGCACCTCTAGGCAGTTATTATGATGCACCCATAGGCAGCCTTATTATATGCAACCCCCAAGGCACCTTATTTATAATGCACCCATAGGCATTATTTAAATGCACCCCATAGGCAGCCTTATTTATAATGCACCCCATAGGCAGTCTTATTTAATGCACCCATAGGACCCTGTAGTAAATGCACCCCATTAAAAAATAATAATCCTGTACTCACTCTCTTGCTCCGGCTCCTCGCTGCTCACTGTTCTCCCTCTTTTCTCCTGAAGCGGGCACAGCAGTGACGTCATCGTGCCCGCTGTCAGAGCTGAGAGGGATTATGGTGAATGCACCCCATAGCACCTTTTATAATGCACCCCCCATAGCAGCCTTATTAATGCCCCCCATATGCAGCAGTCTTATTTATAATGCACCCCATAGGCAGCCTTATTATAATGCACCCCATAGACAGCCTTATTTATAATGCACCCCATAGGCAGTCTTATTTATAATGCACCCCTCATAGGCAGTCTTATTTATAATGCACCCCCCATATGCAGCCTTATTTATAATGCACCTCATAAGCAGTCTTATTTAAAATGCACCCCATAGGCAGCCTTATTTAATGCACCCTATAGCAGCCTATTTATAATGCATTCCCCATAGGCAGCCTTATTTATAATGAACCCCCCATAGGCAGCCTTATTTATAATGCACCCCATAGGCAGTCTTATTTATAATGCACACCCCATAGGCAGTCTTATTTATAATGCACCCCATAGGCAGCCTTATTTATAATGCACCCATAGGCAGCCTTATTTATAATGCACCCATAGGCAGCCTTATTTATAATGCACACCCATAGGCAGCTTATTTATAATGCACCTCATAGGCAGTCTTATTTATGATGCACCCCCATAGGCAGCCTTATTTATAATGCAACCCCCATAGGCAGCCTTATTTATAATGCACCCCATAGGCAGTCTTATTTATAATGCACCCCATAGGCAGCCTTATTTATAATGCACCCCATAGGCAGTCTTATTTATAATGCACCCCATATGGAGCCACTGTAGTATAATGCACCCCCATTACAAAAATAATAAATCCTGTACTCACCTCTCTTGCTCCCGGCTCCTGCGCTGCTCACTGTTCTCCCTCTTTTCTCCTGAGAGCGGGCACCAGGCAGTGACGTCATCGTGCCCGCTGTCAGACGCTGAGAGGGGGATTATGGGTGAATGCACCCCATAGGCAGCCTTATTTATAATGCACCCCCCATAGCAGCCTTATTTATAATGCACCCCCCATATGCAGCCTTATTTATAATGCACCCCATAGGCAGTCTTATTTAAATGCACCCCCATAGCAGCCTTATTATAATGCACCCATAGGCAGCCTTATTTATAATGCATTCCCCATAGGCAGCCATTATTATAATGCATCCCCCATAGGCAGCCATTATTTATAATGCACCCTGGGCAGCCTTATTTTAATGCACCCCTAGGCAGCCTTACTTTCAATGCACCCCATAGGCAGTCTTATTTATGAATGCACCCCATAGGCAGCCTTATTTATAATGCAACCCCATAGGCAGCCTTATTTATAATACACCCCATAGGCAGTCTTATTTATAATGCACCCCATAGGCAGCCTTATTTATAATGCACCCCATAGGCAGTCTTATTTATAATGCACCCCATATGGAGCCTCTGTAGTATAATGCACCCCCATTACAAAAATAATAAATCCTGTACTCACCTCTCTTGCTCGCGGCTCCTGCGCTGCTCACTGTTCTCCCTCTTTTCTCCTGAGAGCGGGCACCAGGCAGTGACGTCATCGTGCCCGCTGTCAGACGCTGAGAGGGGGATTATGGGTGAAGGAGCGCTCGCTCCTTCTCTCACAATGCAGTCAGCTGTTTCGGCTAGATGCCGATACAGCTGACTCTCCGATGATGGGTGGTGGGCCCACTGCTGGCACCGGGCCCCCCACCGCCTGCTCAGGGGCCCCATAGCAGCCGGGTGGCAGAGCAGGGAGATCGATTCTCCCTGCTCTGCCGCAGAATGTAACTGTGTCGGCGCGCTGTGCACGCCAATACAGTTTAGTAGCGTAGCTCCTGGTGGGCCCCCTCAGAGCGCGGGGCCTGGGGCCACTGCCCCCTCTGCCCCCCGGTAGCTACGCTACTGGTATGGAGCATTATATGGGGGATGGGGGATGACATCCTGCATGGGGTATTATATGGGTGATGAGGGGGAGACTATGTGGTGCCCATAATATTGTATGGAGGACTGTACTGTCCAGTCTGTACTGTGCGCTGTGAGGATTTGGCGGTTTCTGAGCTATTGTAGAATTTACAATAGATATCACTCATGTAATATAAGAAGTGATGGCATTGTACTATACCTATATTTCTCTGTTGTATCTGTGCATCATGAATCGTGGTCTGTGTTAAAGGGGCCCACTGAGACTCTTTCGCCCGGGCAGGGGCATATCCAGGGGGGGCAGCCGGGGCACGTGCCCCGGGCGCAGCCAGCAGGGGGGCGCAGTTGGGCCGCCTAATGCGGCGGTCCGCAGTGTCTCCCCCGCGGCTGCGTTCTGCCACCCCGGCCTGGGAGTCGGCGTTTCCCTGTGTCGGCTGTCAAGCTGACAGCCGGCGCAGAGAAGCTGCTGCGTGCCGGCTCCCAGGGATCAATTGCACTGGTGTCTATACAGACGCCAGTACAATTGAAGCTCTGACCGCTGGGTCAGAGCGACGTCTGCAGCGTGATCAGGTCATGTGACCAGGTGAAGACTGGTGGTGAGTGTGCTCCACTATGGAGCTGAAGAAACCACCGAAGATAAATGGGGACATACTGTGTGAGTGTGTGTGTGTATGGGGGGCAATTTAGAGTGTGGATGGGGGGTTATTTTATGTGTGGAGGGATTTGGAGATGTTGTGGGGGGTTCTTTTATGAGTGGGGGGATTTGGAGTGGGGATGAGGACTATTTTATGTGGGGAGATTTGGAGTGGGGATGGGGGGCTATTTTATGTGGGGGGACTTGGAGTGGGGATGGGGGGATCTTTTATGTGTGGGGGGATTTGGAGTGGGGATGGGGGCTATTTTATGTGGGGGATTTGGAGTGGGGATGGGGGTTTATTTTATGTGGGGGGGATTTGGAGTGTGGGTGGGGGCTATTTTATGTGGGGGGATTTGGAGTGGGGATAGGGCTATTTTATGTGGGGGGATTTGGAGTGGGGATGGGGGTTTCTTTTATGAGTGGGGGGATTTGGAGTGGGGATGAGGGCTATTTTATGTGGGGGATTTAGAGTGGGGATAGGGGGTTCTTTTATGAGTGGGGGGATTTGGAGTGGGGATGGGGGCTATTTTATGCGGGGAGATTTGGAGTGGGGATGGGGGGTTATTTTATGAGTGTGGGGATTTGGAGTGGGGATGGGGGGTTATTTTATGTGTGGGGGAACTTGGAGTGGGGATGGGGGTTCTTTTATGTGTGGGGGATTTGGAGTGGTGATGGGGCTATTTTATGTGTGGGGGGACTTGGAGTGGGGATGGGGGTTCTTTTATGTGTGGGGGGATTTGGAGTGGGGATGGGGGCTATTTTATGTGGGGGATTTGGAGTGGGGATGGTGGTTTATTTTATGTGGGGGGGATTTGGAGTGGGGATGGGGCTATTTTATGTGGGGGGATTTGGAGGGGGGATGGGGGCTATTTTATGTGGAGGGATTTGGAGTGGGGATGGGGGGTTCTTTTATGAGTGGGGGGATTTGGAGTGGGGATGGGGGCTATTTTATGTGGGGAGATTTGGAGTGGGGATGGGGGGTTCTTTTATGAGTGGGGGGATTTGGAGTGGGGACGGGAGTTATTTTATGTGTGGGGGAACTTGGAGTGGGGATGGGGGTTTATTTTATGTGTGGGGGAACTTGGAGTGGGGATGGGGGTTATTTTATGTGTGGGGGAACTTGGAGTGGGGATGGGGGGTTCTTTTATGTGTGGGGTGATTTGGAGTGGGGATGGGGGCTATTTTATGTGGGGGGATTTGGAGTGGGGATGGGGGTTATTTTATGTGGGGGGGGATTTGGAGTGGGGATGGGGGGTTCTTTATGTGTGGGGGATTTGGAGTGGGGATGGGGTTATTTTTTGTGGGGGGATTTGGAGTGGGGATGGGGGGCTATTTTATGTGGGGGGATTTGGAGTAGGAATGGGGGGTTATTTTATGAGTGGGGGGATTTGGAGTGGGGATGGGGGGTTATTTTATCTGTGGGGAACTTGGAGTGGGGATGGGGGTTTCTTTTATGTGTGGGGGGATTTGGAGTGGGGATGGGGCTATTTTATGTGGGGGGATTTGGAGTGGGGATGGGGGTTTATTTTATGTGGGGGGGATTTGGAGTGGGGATGGGGAGTTCTTTTATGTGTGGGGGATTTGGAGTGGGGATGGGAGTTATTTTTTGTGTGGGGATTTGGAGTGGGGATGGAGGGTTCTTTTATGTGTGGGGGATTTGGAGTGGGGATGGGGGTACTTAATGTGTGTGGGGGATTCTTAATGTGTGTGGGTGATTTGGAGTGGGGATAGGGGTATTTAATATGTGTGGGGGGATTTGAGGTTACTGAAGAGTATGTATGTATGAGGGCATGTATGAGGAAACAGTATGGGGGATGGGTGCAGACAGTATGGGGAGCGAATGGGTGAATGTAATTGGACACAGTATGGGGAGTGAGGGTGATGGGATGTGTGCAGACACAGTATGGGGAGTCGGGTATCTGTGAGCAGACAGTATAGAGAGTGAAGGGGTAAATATATGAGGAGACAGTATGCTGAACAGGGGGGATGTGAGAGAAGACAGTGTGAGGAGGGAGGGGAATAGTGTGAGGCGATAGTATATTGCAGATATTTTTATTTAGGGGCATTATAATGACTCTTCTGTCTTTAAGGGCATCATGTGGAGAATTGGTGCAGAAGGGCGGAGAAGATGGAGGTCTGCAGAGATGGCTGTGGATGAGAAAACTCATCGTAGGATCTGGACAAGATGAAGAAAAGGAGAACGACTCCAGAGATAACGTCATCTATAAGGTACCTGGATGTAAATATTATTTGTGAAATTGACTAATTCTCATGTCTTTATTTGTTAGGAGCATTAAAGGGGTCATAGAATGACTGCAGACTCAGCACAAACCTGGACAACCCCTTTAATGCTCCTAACAAATAAAAACATGAGAATTAGTCAATTTCAGAATTCTCACAGTGCACACTGCACGCTGTTAGGATTCTCTCGTGCCGGTAATTTACATACAAGCGGTCACATGCTGACTAGACATGTGTGGCCTCACTCAATGAAAATGAACGGAGCGAGGCCGGGCACGTCTAGTCGGAATGTGGCCAGAAGTATATAAATCACATGCTTGTGCTACCAGCACCGTCCACCGGTAAGGGAGAACCCTAAAAGTGTGCAGTGCATTCGTTGTGAGAATTCAGAAGCTGCAATGTCAGGATTCAGCTCTGCAAGTTCCAGCAGTCGTCACATGGACACTCATATGCGATTTTCATACTTATGGTCCTGTGACAATGAGCTTCTCTTCCTGCTTCTCTCAGATTTTTCACTGAACATTGAGAGCATTAGGGAGAGCAGCTTGTCGGTACATGACTAAGGGCTCATACTCACTTGCGCCGAAAACGGATGATATTCAGCCGAAAAAAAATTGGATTCAAATCTGACCAATGTTATTCAATAAGTGACATCTCATTTGCATTTTTTTCTCAGCCGAAATTGGTGTGAGAAAAAAATTGCAGCATGCTGAGATTTGATGCGATTTTGGCATGATAATCGCCAATGCAAGTCAATGGCTGCAAGAAATCATAGCACAGCACTCGCACCATGCGAGTGCTGTCCGATTTATACGCACCAGTCTCCTTTGAAAAGCCGGCAATTCATCCCCGGCTACTGTAAAATCACACTGACAGCTCACAAAACACTAGATATATACACATATAATACATATATATATATATATACATGTCATTGTGACATATATATATATACATATATTTATAGTTCATACACTTCTACATACTGTAATAGCCGCTAATTCAATTGCCGGCTTTTGTGAAATCACAGAAGCCGACATGAAATGATACATTGTTTACACACAGTTAACCATGTAATTTCATGTATTTTGATATATGTTTTTAACTTACAATTACATAAGTGTATGTGTGCAAAATTTCAGACATATAGGGGTTAATTAAAGGTGTAAATTCGTTGAAAAAAAATGCGTGGGCTCCCGCTGTATTTTCTCCACCAGACAGACAAAGCAAGCGAGTGGGGGCAGATAATAATAGCCTAGGGAGGGTACATTTTTTTTGTGCCCCCCCTGGCTACTAATATCTGCCCCCAGACACCCCAGAAAGGGCAAATCTCTAATTAGATTAGCCCTTTCTGGCACTTTGCCCGTCTATTCCCATTGCCCTGTAGCGGTGACGAATGGGTTAATAAGGGGTTAAAGCCACCTTGCAATTGAAAGGTGACTTTAAGCCAGGTTAATAATTGAGAGCTGTCAATTAGACAACTATCAATTATTAACCCCTTCACCCCCAAGGGTGGTTTGCACGTTAATGACCGGGACAATTTTTACAATTCTGACCACTGTCTCTTTATGAGGTTATAACTCCGGAACGCTTCAACGGATCTTCGCGATTCTGAGATTGTTTTCTCGTGACATATTGTACTTCATGTTAGTGGTAAAATTTCTTCCATATAACTTGCGTTTATTTTTGAAAAAAACGCAAATATGGCGAAAATTTTGAAAATTTAGCAATTTTCAAACTTTGAATTTTTATTCCCTTAAAACAGAGAAATATGTAACACAAAATAGTTAAGAAATAACATTTCCCACATGTCTACTTTACATCAGCACAATTTTGGAACCAAAATTTTTTTTTGTTAGGAAGTTATAAGGGTTAAAAGTTGACCAGCGATTTCTCATTTTTACATCAAAATTTACAAAGCCATTTTTTTAGGACCACCTCTCATTTGAAGTCACTTTGAGGGGTCTACATGACAGAAAATACCCAAAAGTGACACCATTCTAAAAACTGCACCCCTCAAGGTACTCAAAACCACATTCAAGAAGTTTATTAACCCTTCAGGTGCTTCACAGGAACTAAAGCAACGTGGAAGGAAAAAATTAATATTTAACTTTTTAGCCACAAAAATGATCTTTTACAAACTTTTTTTTTATTTTCACAAGGGTAAAAGGAGAAAATGGACAGATAAGGTTGTTATGCAATTTCTCCTGAGTACGCCAATACCCCATATGTGGGGGAAAACCACTGTTTGGGCACACGGCAGAGCTCGTAAGGGAAGGAGCGCCGTTTGACTTTTTCAAACTAAAATTTGCTGGAGTTGAGATTGGACGCCATGTCGCGCTTGGAGAACCTCTGATGCGCCTAAACAGTGGAAACCCCCCGCAAGTGACACCATTTTGGAAACTAGACCCCCTAAGGTACTTATCTAGATCTGTTGTGAGCACTTTGAACCCCCAAGTGTTTCACAAAAGTTTATAATGCCTGGGTGTGAAAAAAAAAAAAAAATTCCACAAAAATGATTTTTTAGTCCTAAATTTTTGAATTTTCCCAAGGAAATTGGACCCCAAAAGTTGTTGTCCAATTTGTCCTGAGTACGCTGATACCCCATATGTGGGGGTGGAAAACTGTTTGGGCGCACGGCAGGGCTTGGAAAGGAAGTAGTAACGTTTTGGAATGCAGACGTTGATGGGGTCATGTTCCGTTTGCAGTGCCCCAGATGAGCCTAAACAGTGGAAATCCCCCACAAGTGACCCCATTTTGGAAACTAGACCCCCTAAGGAACTTATCTAGATCTTTGGTGAGCACTTTGAACCCCCAAGTGCTTCACACAAGTTTTTAATGCCCAGGCATGAAAATAAAAAATCCTATTTTTTTCCCACAAAAATTATCTTTTAGTCACTAATTTTTTATTTTCCCAAGGGTATCAGGAGAAATTGGACCACATAAGTTGTTGTCCAATTTGTCCTGAGTACGCTGATGCCCCATATGTGGGGGGGAACCACTGTTTGGGCGCACGGAAGAGCTCGGAATGGAAGGAGCACCATTTGACTTTTTCCAACCAAAATTGGCTGGAATTGAGATTGGATGCCATGTTGCATTTGGAGAGCCCCTGATGTGCCTAAACAGTGGAAGCCCCCCACAAATGACCCCATTTGGGAAACTAGACCCCTAAGGAACTTATCTAGATCTTTGGTGAGCAATTTGAACCCTCAAGTGCTTCACACAAGTTTATAACGTAGAGCCGTAAAATTTAAAAATCATATTTTTTCCACAAAAATGATCTTTTCACCCGAATTTTTATTTTTCCAAGGGTAACGAGACTCCAAAAGTTATTGTGCAATTTGTCCTGAGTACACTGATACCCCATATGTGGGGGTATACCACTGTTTGGGTGCATGGCAGAGTTTGGAAGGGAAGGAGCGCCGTCTCACTTTTCAACGCAGAATTGGCTGGACGCCATGTCGTGTTTGGAGAGCTCCTGATCTGCCTAAACAGTGGAAACCCCCCACAAATGACACCATTTTGGAAACTAGACCCCTCAAGGAACTTATCTAGATGTGTGTTGAGAACTTTGAATCCCCAGGTGTTTCACTAAAGTTTATAACGTACAGCCTTAAAATAAAAAATCCTTTTTTTTTTTTTACAAAAATGATTTTTTCGCCCCCAATATTTTATTTTCACAAGGTAACAGAAGAAATTGGAACCCAAAAGTTGTTGTCCAATTTGTCCTGAGTACGCTGATACCCAATATGTAGGAGAAAACTACTGTATGGGTGCACGTCAGGGCTCGGAAGGGAAGTAGTGACGTTTTGGATTGCAGACTTTGATGGAATGGTCTGGGGGCGTCATGTCGCATTTGGAGAGCCCCTGATACGCCTAAACAGTGGAAACCCCCCACAAGTGACCCCATTTTGGAAAATAGACCCCACAAGGAACTTATCTAGATGTGTGGTGAGCACTTTGAACCCCGAAGTGCTTCACAGAAGTTTATAAAGCACAGCCGTAAAAATAAAAAATCCTTTTTTTTTTTACAAAAATGATTTTTTCGCCCCCAATATTTTATTTTCACAAGGGTAACAGGAGAAATTGGACCCAAAAGTTGTTGTCCAATTTGTCCTGAGTACGCTGATACCCAATATGTGGGAGAAAACTACTGTATGGGCGCATGTCAGGGCTCGGAAAGGGAAGTAGTGACGTTTTGGATTGCAGACTTTGATGGAATGGTCTGGGGCGTCATGTCGCATTTGGAGAGCCCCTGATGCGCCTAAACAGTGGAAACCCCCACAAGTGACCCCATTTTGGAAAATAGACCCCACAAGGAACTTACCTAGATGTGTGGTGAGCACTTTGAACCCCGAAGTGCTTCACAGAAGTTTATAACGCACAGCCGTAAAAATAAAAAATCCTTTTTTTTTTTACAAAAATGATTTTTTCGCCCCCAATATTTTATTTTCACAAGGGTAACAGGAGAAATTGGACCCCAAAAGTTGTTGTCCAATTTGTCCTGAGTACTCCCAATATGTGGGAGAAAACTACTGTATGGGCGCATGTCAGGGCTCGGAAAGGGAAGTAGTGACGTTTTGGATTGCAGACTTTGATGGAATGGTCTGGGGGCGTCATGTCGCATTTGGAGAGCCCCTGATGCGCCTAAACAGTGGAAATCCCCAACAAGTGACCCCATTTTGGAAAATAGACCCCACAAGGAACTTATTTAGATGTGTGGTGAGCGCTATGAAGCCCAAGTGCTTCACAGAAGTTTATAATGTACAGCCGTAAAAAACAAAAAAATCTTATTTTTTTTACAAAAATAATATTTTCGCCCCCAGTTTTTTATTTTCCCAAGGGTAACAGAAGAAATAGGACAAATTTCACAATAACTCTTGGGGTCCAGAGTACGCTGATACCCCATATGTGGGGATAAACTACTGTTTGGACGCATGGCAGAGCTCAGAAGTGAAGGAACACCGTTTGACTTTTTCAAAGCAGAATTGGCTGGAATGGAGATCAGACGCCATGTCACATTTGGAGAGCCCCTGATGTGCCTAAACAGCGGAAACCCCCCAATTCTAACTCCAACCCTAACCCCAACACACCCCTAACCCTAGTCCCAACCCTAATCCCAACCCTAACCCTAATCCAAACTCTAACCCTAATCCTAACTTTAGCGCCAACCCTAACCCTAACTTTAGCCGAAACCCTAACCCTAACCCTAATGGGAAAATGGAAATAAATACATTTTTTTTATTTTATTATTTTTCCCTAACTAAGGGGGTGATAAAGGGGGGTTTGATTTACTATTTATAGCGGTTTTTATGATTGGCAGCTGTCACGCTAAAAGACGCTTTTTATTGCAAAAAGTAGTTTTTTGCATCGCCACATTTTGAGAGCTATAATTTTTGCATATTTTGGCCCACAATGTCATTGAGGTCTTAATTTTTGCGGGACGAGGTGACGCTTTTATTGGTACCATTTTTGAGCACGTGACATTTTTTGATCGCTTTTTATTTCGATTTTTGGGAGGTTAGAATGAACAAAAATCAGCAATTCATGAATTTCTTTTGGGTGAGGCGTTTTTATTGTTCCGCGTGTGGTAAAATCGATAAAGCAGTTTTATTCTTCGGGTCAGTACTATTATGGCGATACCTCATTTATAATTTTTTTATGTTTTGGCGCTTTTATAGAATAAAAACAATTTTATATAAAAAATAATTATTTTTGCATCGCTTTATTCTGCGAGCTATAACTTTTTTATTTTTTTGCTGATGATGCTGAGTAACGGCTTGTTTTTTGCGGGACAAGATGACATTTTCAGCGGTACCATGATTATTTATATCCGTCTTTTTGATCGCGTGTTATTCCACTTTTTGTTCAGCGGTATGATGATAAAGCACTGATTTTTTGCTTCGTTTTTATTTTTTATTTTTAAGGGGTTCACAAAAGGGGTTAACTAGTGGGACAGTTTTATAGGGGGGTCGTTACGGACGCGGCGATACCATATATGTGTACTTTTATTGTTTTATTTTTTTTATTTACAATAAGTAATGAATTTATTGGGGAATATTTTTTTTTTTTTTTATTTTGGATTTTTTTTACACATGTTTATTTTTACTTTTTTTACTTTTTTACTTTGTCCCAGGGTGGGACATCACTGTATTTCATCAGATCGCTGGTGTGACAGTGTGCACAGCACTCTGTCACACCAGCGATGTGACAGGCAGTGCAGGACGCTTCCTCATGCCTGCTCTCGGCATGCACTGAGGAAGCCGCCTCCCTCCAGGACCCCAGCACCATCTTGGATCCGGGTCCTGGGAGGGAGGAAGCCCTCAGAGCAGCGCGATCACATCGCGCTGGTCTGAGGGTCTCAGGGGGGCGCGCAGGGAGCCCCCACCCTGCGCGATCCTCCCCTGTGCCCCCAGTACACCGCGATCATGTTTGATCGCGGTGTGCAAGGGGTTAATGTGCCGGAGCGGTCCATGACCGCTCCTGACACACAGGAGCTCCGGGAGCGCAGCTAATCGCCTATGACATACTATCCCGTCCATGGTCAGAATGGCACGGGTTTTATGGACGGGATAGTACGTCTAATGTCAGAGAGGGGTTAATCCTATTGTATGAAAGAAAAATCAAACACACACACTTTAATAAAAAAGAAGTTTAATGAAATAATCAAACAGTTTTTGATCATATTTTATTTTCCTGCTAAAACCATTTCCTGTAATAAAAATAAAATAAAAAAGCAAAATTGTTCTTACCTATCCGATGCACAGTCAGGTCCCACCTGTAATCCATCAGAAAGGGTTAACAGGTTACAGCTAGCAGGGAGCTAATGCTGCCTGCTGAGCTGTTACCCCCCCGAATGAATAAGTTCCTCTCCCAGCGAAAGGAGAGGAAGTGATTAATGTGTGAAGCTTAATTGATTTCTTCCCACTTTCACTTCAGGTCAGGTCACGCTGACCTGACCTAAAGTGAAAGTTGGACGCAATCAATTAAGCTTCATTCATTAATCACATCCTCTCCTGTCGGCAGGAGATAAGCTCATTCATTCAGTAGCTTTCAGCTGAGCAGTCAGCATTACTTGCGCTGCTTGGCTGAAAGCTACTTAACCCTTTGTGAAGGATAACAGCGTGGGACGTGACAGATCGCCAGATAGGTAAGAATAATGTTGTTTTATTATTTTTTCTTTATTATAGGAGATCAAGGGCTTCGCAGGGATTAAGAGTTAAATAAAAGATGGTCAAAAAAATGTGTATTTATTTCATTAAAATTATTTATTCTTAAAGTGTGTGTGTGTTTTTTATTTACTTCAATAGGATTAATAATTGATAGTTGTCTAATTGACAGCTCTCAATTATTAACCTGGCTTAAAGTCACCTTTCAATTGCAAGGTGGCTTTAACCCCTTATTAACCCATTCACCACCGCTACAGGGCAATGGGAATAGACGGGCAAAGTGTCAGAAAGGGCGAATCTAATTATAGATTTGCCTTTTCTTGGGTGTCTGGGGGCAGATGTTAGTAGCCAGGGGGGGCACAAAAAAAATGTACCCTCCCTAGGCCATTATTATCTGCCCCCACTCGCTGGCTTTGTCTGTCTGGTGGAAAAAATACAGCGGGAGCCCACGCATTTTTTTTCAACGAATTTACACCTTTAATTAACCCCTACATGTCTGAAATTTTGCACACATACACTCATGTAATTGTAAGTTAAAACCATATATCAAAATACATGAAATGACATGGTTAACTGTGTGTAAACAATGTATCATTTCATGTCGGCTTCTGTGATTTCACAAAAGCCGGCAATTGAATTAGCGGCTATTACAGTATGTAGAAGTGTATGAACTATAAATATATGTATATATATATATATGTCACAATTACA